>APFE031490275.1:16542-38432 GCA_000404065.3 Pinus taeda
AAAGACAACACACTCTTCCAGATATTCAATCACAAATTAACCCAGATTTATAGATCAGACAAGCGCCACATCCAGCAGATCAAAATCATACAAAGATACTATCATTTAGGCTTAAAGATTATGACCCATGAATAGACCTTATCCTTCCTTTTGTGCTAAGGTTCCTCCTTCCTTCGGATCCAGATCTACATCACCACCCAATATACCAGCTCTAGCACTTTATCAGATCTTCAATAATAATTTAGATGAAGTACATTGTCACAAGATCTCCTTCCTCTATTATAGTCTTAGGCCTTTCCCAATACCATGGTCCAAAACCATAACATTTAAATACCATGAACCCAAAACTAGGGATCGACACATTTGACGAGACGCCATGGTACAAAACATAGGTTCAAGTTCCAAGATCTAACTGCCATGGACCAAAAGAGTGATCACCAACATATACGCGCTTTTGTAATGTATAACCCGCGTGTATACGCACCTTCGTCTAGATGAACCTGCGTATATGTCTTTTCTACTTTCTGAGTGCCTGAACTGAGATCCATTACCAAAGAAGGTTGCCATCAAGGACAACACCTGTGCCATAGCCCCAAACCTGTGCCATAATGCCAACATGATGCCCCGGCTACACAATCGACATAGGGAATGGGGGGCTCCGCCCCCCCTCTAACCCCTCGGTTAACTACATGGGCTAGTCGTGGAAAGAATATAACACAACCCAACACTTCGAGGATTAATGAAACTATTATGTTGGTTCCTATCAGAGGAATAACTAGTATGTTTTCCTTTTTGTATTTCTCTTCATTTATGTTTTTCTTCTCTTGAAATTGTGTAAAGAAGTTATAGGTTTTACTCTCTCGTGGTTATATGTATGCTGCTGAGGAGTAATAGTCCCTGTGTTAATGAAAGATTTATAAGAGTTATTTGATATATTACAGTACCTTTATGTTCACAATTTTACTTATGTCGATTAGTGACAAGGGTGTCCATGAGATATAGAGTATGAGATCTTAATTTGTGCTCTACAATTTTTGCCAATTCACCTCCTCATTCTTTCATACTTCTGTTGGAGCTTGATGCTAAGGATTTTGGTTTGTACCCATCCCTTCGCATCAAAGTCCCTTCTTTATGTTCTCCTCTTCATGTTATTACAACACCAATATTAAAGGTTGCTTGTTGTTGGGTGTCGGCCACCAGAATGAGTCATTTCTCTTTGAGATTAACTAGATCTAACCCCCCCCCATGTATTCAAATCCATGTATTTGCTTGAGTTTACTTTAATGAAAGACTATTGAACCAAGCCCCCTTTATTATCTTTTTCAAACCAAGTGAAAATTGGAGTGCAGCAAAAATCCCTACTCGTAATATTTAAAGCACTCTTGTCCTAATATGTCCTAGGCACTGGTCTACAATCAACCCAAAGGTTGTCTCTAAGAGGCTTCCATATTTCTTGAAGCACTTGTGCACCAGGTGATAGAAAAAGCTACAACATCTTTTTGGTGTCATTTCTCAGGAACAGATTAGAGAATTTTTCCCATGGGTATGACAAATCCTTTACATTCCCTTTGTCAAGTGAGAAAGGGAAGTGTGGGTTGAAGATCTCTCACCTTAGCAACTCCACTGTCTCAATTTCATTATAAACACCTTGGTGACTCCACTGTCCATATTTTTATCTTATCATTCTAGCTTATAAGAGACCCCATGCCTACTTAGATACATCTCAGCAAAGAGCACCACCTGTATCTGACCCAAAGAGAATTATATTCAAAAGGATTTGGAAGAAAAAAAAACCCAAATATTGGTCCTATTGTCGCTTCATTTTCTGAAACATCCTCATCCATCTCACATAATTACATAATTCATTACTCTAATATTCCTCCTAGAGTTCTAGTATATCCTTCAGAAAGTGATCAGTTAATCAACACTGCCTCCCTAGAGGTCAAATAAGCAGAAGTCTCAGTCAATACCCCTTCTCTCTCATTTCCTCTCCTACCTGAAGTTGAGGAGGTAAAATATATAGTACAAAGCATCCCTACCCACAGTGTGAATAGTTTCTCATTCTATAGTTTGGCAGTTGTCTCACAATTGGTCATACCTCAAAGACCCCCAATAAATAAAGCACCATTACCTTTGATCTAGATGGTTTTCCCAGGTTTCTTGTTGAACAAATATGCTCCCTTAGACTTTCCTCAACCTCTAAATGTTATGCCACGGGACTATCTCAAGCTCTTACCGAGGTTTAATGAAGAAGCTGACATATCAGTGTAGAGACACATAGAAATTTTCTCTGCCTTTGCAGAAAATTTGAATGTTGAGCACCAGGATGTATTTCTGAGGGTTTTCGTCCAATCTTAGGATGGGGAACTCAAGAAATGGTTCAAATCCTTGCCAAATGATTCTATTATCACTTGGGAAGAAATGGAGAATTCCTTTTTGCATAAATGGGGAGAGAAGAGAGACCATGGATACATTCTTACTGAGTTTAATGCTATGAAGAAGAAGCCTGACGAGGATATCTAAACTTTTATAAAAAGGTTTAATAAATTGTACAATAATCTACCTGCTGAGATTAAAACTCCACAGGTCACTACCCAAGTAGTTTTTGTTGGGGCCTTTGAATCAGAGTTTGGCTTCACACTTAAAGAGAGGAAGTCTCATTCCTTAGACCAGATTCAAACTGTTGTTCTTGAGGTAGAAGCACATTTTACCTCAACCATGAAGTCAAGAGGCAGATATGACCTTGGAGAGAAGAAAAAGGGAAAAGAGGAGGCAACTTCCTCAATTCAAGGAAGAGAATTTCAAGAACAGAGAATAGAGGAGATGGGTAAGTTGATAAAGAACTTATCAAACAAATTGACCAAAATGGATATGAAAAATAAAATCCTTCAATGACAGAGCTTTTCAGCTGCCAATCAGGGTTTCAATCCCCAATACATAAGGCCTCCCCTACAGTTATTGCAAAGGGAGAGGAAATAGAAACAAGATCACATTCATCCTCCACTATATATAGAATATGATCTGGAGGAACAGACACCATATGCAAATGAATTTCAGGGGAAATTGTATTCCTCTTTCTCTGATGAACAACAAGAACTCAGAGCATATGAATAAAAGGAGGAGCTTGATGCAACACCGAACGACGACGAGATCAATGACTACTGTAAGCAGTCTTTTGATTTCATGCAAGCTAAGATGCATAAGAAATATGATATGTGTGCATCTAGAAAGTTTTCAAGGGGGCAAGATCAAAATGAAGGTACGTCCTCTCCAGAGCCTCCTATGTTAACCAATAAGGGAAAGGGGCTTTTAGAGTCAATTATTCAAAAGAAGAAGGGGTCCTCAAACCCAAACAGCGATAGGACTAAATCCCTCCAAGAAGAGAAATCATCTCCCCCTTCCAAGCCTTTCTATGAAAAGTAAAAGGAGTTGTTAGAATCTACCACTGCAAAAAAAGGCCCTGCCATCTTCAATATTCAAAAAGAGCTTGAGAAAGTCAAGATCGCGGTCCCATTATCTGAACTCCTGAAACAACCCACCTATAAGGCCCAATTTTCTCAGTTCATGTTTCCATCTGCTTTAGGCCAACCTTCTGACAATTTAAACATCGAGGAAGAAAGGACAATGGTCATCTTTAGACCTCATGTTGAAGAATAGGACCCCTCCACACCACCTTTCTATGTCACTCTAGTGGTACATGACCTCTTGCTCCATAACTGTATGTTGGACTCAAGCGCTTCTCACAATTTAATTCCACTGTCAATAATGGAGCAACTAGGCCTAGAGATAACCAAACCTTACAAAGACCTCTACTCTTTTGACTCTAAAAGGGTAAGGTGCTTGGGTATGATAAAGGACTTAGTGGTGAATTTGGCCCAGATCCCAGTGAAAAGTGTAGTGATGGACATTGTAGTAGTCGATATCGCTGCAAGGTTCGGCATGCTTTTGTCCAGGTCTTGGGGATCAAAGGTTGGAGGTTCCATCAAACTGGATCTTACTTATGCTACCATTCCTATCTTTGGTGGAGAAGAAAGGCAATTGCACAAGGAATGAAGGTTTGTCAAAACAATGATGAGAGTTAATTGCCCAAACAATCCTATGGTGTATGGGAACGAGAGGGACCTCTCCTGCTTAATGCTAGAAGAGGATGACTTTATTCTAGAAGAAACACAAGTACAACCTATAGCCATACTAGATCAGCAGCTCAGAGATTGCAACAGAGTCTGGAAGTTGTACTTTGATGGTGCAAATTATACAAAAGGAAATGGAGCTGGAGTATTGTTGATATCTCTAGACGGTAGCCTGATTCCCCTCTCATTCAAATTGGAAATTGAGGAAACAAATAATGTGGCAAAGTATGAGGCATTGCTACTAGGACTGCAAACAACAAAGAATTTGAACATTGAATGCCTGACTATGTTTGGAGACTCGGAACTGGTAGTGAGACAAATCAAAGACCAAAGTCAAACTAAGCACCCCCAACTGAGGTCTTACAGAAATGAGGTTTTTTGTTTGATTGAAAAATTCTTCCTAGCTTTTAATGTCCAATTCTTACCTAGGGAAGGAAATTGAATGGTCGATTCCTTGGCTATAGCTGCCAGTAATTTCAAGGCACTGAAAAATCCACTCAAATATGAAATTGAAGTTAGGCACAAACCCTCAGTGCCTGACAATGTGAAACGCTAGCAGGTGTTTGCAGATGATAAACAGATCAAGTGTTTCATTGAATTCATTAGGGAATTCTCGAATTCGATGATTGACCAAGAAGAAGAAGAAGTAATAGAGGAACAACTAGTCACTTGTGAGGAAACTATTGTAGGGCACAAAGTTCTGCAACCAAAGGGAAATGCCATTCCCCATGGTCTAGTTCCTTTGGAGAGGATATTCAAATCCAACGATGTGGCTTCAAAACCTATTGAATAGGTGGAGGATTTCAACATTGGCTCAGATAATGAGACCCAGATGATCAAGTTGTCAAAAGGGACCCCCCATCCATATAAATAAGGGTACTTAAATCTCTTAAAAACCTATAAAGATGTTTTTCTTGGTCATATGAAGATTTAAAGACTTTTGATACTAATGTTATTCAACATAAGGTTCCATTAGAGAATCGAATGAAACCTTGTAAGTAGAAACTCAGACAAATCAATCCCCTTATAATCCAATCCATCAAGAAAGAAGTGAGAAAGTTGCTTTAGGCGAAGATCATTGTACCATTGAGGTACTTAGAGTGGGTGGCAAACCTGGTTCTGGTCAGGAAGAAGAATGGATAAATAAGACGGTGTGTGGATTTCAGCAACCTCATCAAAGCTTCATTGAAAGACAACTACCCATTGTCGAAAATGGATTATATATTACAGAAGGTAGTTGGATCAACTCAGATGTTCATGATGGATGGATTTTCAGGGTGTAATCAGGTAGCAGTCCATCCTGACGATCAGAAGAAAACTACATTCACTACACTTTGGGGGACCTTTATGTATGCAAGAATGCCATTCGTCCTTATAAATGTAAGAGAAACCCTCCAGAGGGAAATGGATATAGCTTTCGTGGGAGAATGGGATAAATTTGTAGTGGTCTACTTGGATGATATCGTAGTTTTCTCTAAAATTGACGAAGAACACATTGAACATCTGAAACTCACTTTTGAGAAATGCAGGAAGTAAGGGATGTCTTTAAATCTAAAGAAATCCCAGTTCGCTTTGAGAGAAGGGAAGTTGTTGGGGCATATAGTAGAACAGGAAGGGGTGAAGATCGATCCTAAGTGCGTAGAAGCCATCAATCACATTTCCCTACCAAGAAATAAAAAGTTGGTCCAAGTGTTCTTGGGAAGGATTAACTTCTTTAGAAGATTTATACCTATTTATGCAGAGATAGTGAAAGGCATCACTAAGATGTTGAATAAGGGGAACGAAGTAAAATGGAGCCCAGATTCTCGGGAACCCTTTTCTATAATCAAGAGAGATTTTGCAAAAGCTCCTTTGCTAGTCAGCCCAGATTATTCAAATCCATATTACATCTTTTCTTTTGCCTTCCCTCATACTATAGTCATTGTGTTATTACAAAAGAATAAGGAAGGTCACCAACAGCCTATAACATTCTTCAGCCAGGTGTTGTGGGAGGCTGAACTGAAATATAAAATATTGGAAAAACAAGCTTATGCCCTGTTCAAATCTTTGAAGGCCTTCAGAGTTTATGTTTTACACTCTAACATTGTGGAAAGGGGGCAGTGATGGAAAAAGAGGTAAAGGAATTGAAAAAATCCAAGAGTATGACATTGATATCAAGCCCACTAAACTCATCAAAGGACAAGGATTGGCCAAAATCTTATCAGAGTCCAATTTCTAGTCCTTAGGGATTAACCTGTTGACAGAAGAAGATGAAGAGGGGACACAACAACCATTGATCAAGACAACAGTACAAAAGATTCATATCAAATATGAAACCTTTGCCTGGTATAAGGATGTCATCCACTATATGTTATTCTTAAGGTTCTCAGTGAACATGGATAAATCCAAATACAGAGCATTAAGGTTACAATCCTAGAAGTTTGTTATATCCAATGGGAAACTATACTTGAAAGACCCAATGGGAGTTCTTCTTTTGTGTTTGGTAGAAACAGAGACTCAAAGGGTGATTGATGATTTCCATGGTGGCGTTTGTGGGGGGCACTATAACTGGAAGACAACCGTGCATAAGATATTGAAAGTAGGATTATATTGGCCTAAACTATTTGGAGAAGTTCACTCTTATGTTCGGTCCTGCCAGCAGTGTCAATTGTTCGTTGAGAAGCAGAAGTTAGCAACACTCCCCTTAATCCCTATTTGTATAGAACATCCTTTCAAGCATTGGGGACTAGAATTTATCGAAGAGATACACCCCCCTTCCAGCGACCAATAGAAGTGGATACTCACGGCCACATACTATTTCACAAAATGGGTGGAAGCAATCCCAACCCAAAATGCAATAGACACAGTGGTCATAAATTTTTTGGAGGAGAATATCTTGCCCAAGTTTGGGTGTCTTGTGAAAATTGTGACTAATAACGCTCAGGCCTTTAAGTCTGTAAAATTTACCAACTTCTGTCAGAAGTTCAATATTAAAATTGGCCACCTTATTATCTACTATACTCGGGGAATGGACTAGCTGAGTCTTCCAACAAAACAGTAGTGGGGATTCTAAAGAAAATAATTGCAGAGAGTTAGAAAAATTGGGAATCCTGACTAAAATTCACCCTATGGGCTAACAGTGTCACTCCAAAAATATCCAAAAGAAAATCTCATTTTGAATTGGTCTATGGGAAAGCAGTCATATTCATTATACAACTCGCTATGCTAGTTTCCAAGATGCTACAAGATGTGAAAGAATAACCAAACTCCCTGACTCAGAGGATTAATTAACTAGTGGAGCTCCAAGAGAACAGAGAGCAAATAAACCACAGGTTAATCAGCTACCAGCAGAAGATGAAATATGTGTTCGATAAGAAGGCTAAAGACAGACCTCTCCAGCCAGGAGATATAGTTTTGAGGTGGGATGTGAGAAGAGAAGATAAAGGGAGACATGCCAAATTTGATCCCTTATGGTTTTGACCCTTCAAGATTGTTGAGGTAAAGGACAACAATAATTTTCTACTGGAAAACTTGGAGGGTGAAATTCTTGAGCTACCTATAAATGGGAAATTCCTCAAGCTTTACTTCCAGCACTAAGAGGTTCATTTCTCACCCGTTGTACATACCTATGAGCCATTGTAAGATATCATTAATACTTTTAGTTCTTTATGTTTTTGTTTTGTTTTTATATACTTGAATAAAATGACTCCATGCCCAATGGATAGAAGGCTACTAGTCTGCAAGTTCTCAGCACCTTGCTAACAAGGCAATGTTCCGAGTTGGAGCCAATGTTGTCGCCTACTACAAAATATGTTTCCAGTTGTCAAAAGAGTGAAAAAGAGAATAGAAGTTTGCAATCATCTCCCAAGCCTCAAAGGGACCCAAAATTGAAATCGGACCCTCTCCATTGGAAAGTTCTCTGACCAAGATTTACAACGATATGTGGAAACCAAAAATGGGCTCCTTGATCAAAAGTTATGTTCTTCTGAAGTTCAAAGATTAAAGCCTCAAGGAAAGAAGGAATGTCATAAGTCAAATATCGGAGATCACATATCGAAGGTCTCGCGACGTGGCATATCAGCACATCAAATATCAGAGCTTTAGTATATCGGAGGTCCAACAGCCTAGAATATCGACGATCGCAATCGAAGGACCCAACAGTCAGGCATATCGGCAATCACATATCAGAATTACAAGCACATCGGTGTATCGCATGTCTAATGTACAATATCGGGACATCACAACATCAAGAAGATCGGCACATCGGCGATTGGAGGATCACAAATCTTGAATGAATGAACCTTGAAAAAGTGTTGATAGTGTAAAATCACCAGGGGACCCAAAAATAAATTTACAAAGGATTTCCCTGCAAAACCAAGGGTGAATGGGCCATTTTCTATCTCCTCCAACAAGACTTGTGGCAGCTTTTGATTAGTACCAATAAGCATGATGTGGTGGTACAAAGTGCCATGTGGCAGTCTGTTTTGGAATTTTGAGGGGGCCTATGGGGGCATATCCAAGTGACACGTGTCACCATGGCACTTACTTAGTGGTGATAAGGGGGATCTGATACAGGGTTGGTGCATAGTCGTGAGAAGGGTCAAAGAACCAAAGGCACGGGGATGGGGCTAAATGCAAAGGGCTATCGCAATTGAAGATAAGATCATGTCATAACTCCCAAGTAAAACCCCGATTGGAAATCGCTGATAAGGGGGCTCTGATATTCAAGGAGCACAGGGTCACTAGAGGAAATTAAAGGAAAGGGGTGTTATGCAGTTTACAAAGGAAAAAATCCCCCAGGCATGAACAAAAGGGCCCTATGACTATAAGGCTAATCACCTGGTCATAGCCCCCGATCATATGAAGAGAAAAACAAAAAGGGGCTAAAATGAAGGGGGCCAAAGGATCCCAGAACTTGCCTGTTTTTCATTGTTTTTAAGTATAAAGTGCCAATAATGACCATCTTTGATGTAGCATTATGGTAGTGTAATTAGGTGTATCCGGACCCAAGAGTGTTATAAAATAATTTTAGAGGGATGGATGAGTCAGTAGCTTTGATTCCTGAGCAGCACAAAGGCCTGACCATTGATCGCTCCTAACTACAGGAATTGGGAAATTCATTCAGTTCAAGAGAAAAGCGACAAGGAGATCGGTCGAGTAACAAAAAGAGGCACCTTGTGGCAGATATTTGGCTTGATCAGAGCCCATAATAGGAAGTGGCGTGGAGATATTTTGGCTATAGTCATCATTCATTTTTCCCCATGTTTTGTATTCGATTGTTTTTTTATTCTGTTATGAATGTATTTTAAGTAAGGAATCATTATGTCGCAATGATTTGAGCGACAGAGCATTCGTACACCGAACAACTAGTCTATCAAACAGCTAGAGCTCAGGCCAAGATATTTTGTAACAATTTTACAAAACTCTCCCTCTCCTTATAAAAGAGAGGAAGAAACACTTAAGAGAGGTTCCCGAATTCTGCAAGCAAGAGGGTCGAATTCAGTGGTTCCACATTGGTTTTATTTGTGTATTCATGAGAGATTTGAGCGATAAGTGTTGAATGTATATGGACTGGTGATTTGGAACGATCTTTGAGGGTTAATGAAACTATTATGTTGATTCCTATTAGAGTAATAAGCAGTATGTTTTCCTCTTTGTATTTCACTTCATGTATGTTTTTATTCTCCTAAAATTGTGTAAATAAGCTGCAGGTTTCACTCTCTCATGGTTATATTATGTTGTTGAGAAGTAATATTCCCTGTGTTTAATTAAAGATTTACAAGATTTATTTGATAGCTTACAGTACCTTTATGATTACAGATTTACTTATGTTGATTAGTGACAAGTGTGTCCATGAGATATAGGGTATGAGATCCTAATTTGCACTACAAAATTTATGCCAATTCACCTTCGCATTCTTTCATACTTTTGTTGGAGCTTGATGCTCAGGATTCTTCCTTGTACCTATCCCTCTGCATTGAATTCCCTTCTTTTCGTTCTCCTCTTCATGTTATTAAAATGCCAATATTCAAGGCTACCAGTTGTTGTGTGTTGGCCACCAGAATCGGTCATTTCTCTTTGAGATCAACTAGATCCCTGCCCTGTGTATTCAGATCCATGTATTTGCTTGAGTCTACCTTAATGAAATACTATTTAACCAAGCCCCCTTTATTATCTTTTTCAAACCAAGTAAAATTGGAGTGCAGCAGAAATATCTACTCATAATATTCAAAGCACTCCTCTCTTAAGATGTTCTAAGCATTGGTCGACAATCCACCCAAAGGCTATCTCTAGGAGGCTTCTATATTTTCTGAATAACTTGTGCACCAGCTGATAGAAAAAGCTACAACATGTGGGATCCCAAAATGTAGCCACACTCATTCAAAGAAGAGTTTCGCAATGTCTTCTGCTATGATAATCTTCTCGCAAGACACCAATACAATAATCTTAGAAAATTTGTCCACGACCACAAATACACAGTCATTACCATGCTTGGTAGAAGGGAGGCCATACCTATAGTCCATGGAGATGGATTCCCAAGGTCGGCTAGGAGTAGGTAGAGGAGTGTATAGGCCTTACTGCTTGATGGTTGGCTTGGCAACGGCACGAGCAGTGCATGGTCTGATATATCTCCCAACATCCAGTTGAAGTTTTGGCCAATAAAAGTACTTTTGTAGTACAACCACAATTTTCTCCACACCAAATTGTCTTGCGACCCGACTTTAGTGCGCCTCCCAAATCAGCTTGGCACGCTCACTTAAGGAACACAAAGGTAGCCTAGGTAGCATATTAATGTGTCCTGGAGGTGTAAATCAAGAACTTGCTTGCCATCTACTAGCATCTAGTATGTGGAGGAAAACTTTTGATAATTTTTGTATAGTTGCGGCCATCCAGAGGTACCATGGCCACAAGAGTTGAGCACAGTATTCAGTGCTGCAACTGGGGGCTAGTTGAGGCAATCTCCAAAATGATTGGTGCTACCATTTTTTTATTTAATGTTCAAGTGGAATTGTTGCAAATATGTAGACCACTTCTGATGGAAATCATTCCGTAACTTACCTTGTGTCTGTATAAACTGAAAAGGTCGGTGATCAGTGTGGATGACTATCTCCTTTTCCATAATGTAATGCTTCTATTATATGCAAGCCTGCATGATGGAACATGTCTCTTTATCATAGGTGGGGTACTTTCGAATTGTATCTGAAAGTGTCTCACTATGATAGGCCACTAGATGCCCATGTTGGGTGAGGACTGTACCAATAGCATAGTCGGAGGTGTCTGTATCAATTTAAAATGGCTGTTACATGTATGGAAATGTGAGTATTGGTGTAGAGCAGAAATGTGCTTCAACTCAACGAACACCTTCTGTTGGGACTCAGACCAGGAAAACTTTGCTTTTGCTCTGCCCTTAGTAATCTGACTCAAAGGCCAAGTGATATGGGAGAATCCCAACACAAAATTCTGATAAAAATTTGCAAGGCCCAAAAAGTTGTGAAACTCTGTTAGAGTGGTCGGGGTTGGCCAATCCCAAATGACTTGGATCTTAGTAGGATCCACGTGCATGCCATGCTCATCTATGATGTAGCCCAAATATTGGACCTGGCTCATGCAAAAGGTGCATTTCTCCAAGTTAGCACACAATTTATGTTGTCGAAGGGTTTGAAGGACCTGTTGAATGTGTTTCAAGTGTTCTTTTGAACTCTTGTTGAATATGAGGATGTAATCTAGATAACAAACCATGAATGAGTTGGTGAAAGGCCACAAGATGTCATCCATTAGCCTCATAAAAGTAGCAAGTGCATTTGTCAACCTGAAGAGCATAACCAACCATTCAAAAATGCCTTCCTTGGATTTGATGGCGATCTTCCATACATCTATGGGCTCTATTGGAACCTGGTGATAGCCAGACTTAAGATTGATCTTGCTAAAATACTTGGCCCCCTTGAGTTGGTCCGGAAGGTCATCAATCTATGGGATTGGATACATTTTCTTGACAATGATTGTTTTAGCACCCGATAATCAATGCAGAGCCTCCATGTCCCATATTTATTCTGTACAAGTACAATCGAGATCCCACAAGGTGAGAAACTTGGTTGGATGTGCCCTTTTTGCAGCAACTCCTAGATTTTCCACTTGATCTCTTCATTTTCCAGAATGGAGCAACGATATATCGACCTGTTAGGTAGAGGTGCTTTTGGAGTCAGATCGATGGAATGCTTGACCTAACAGTGCAAGGGTACCCCTTTGGGTGAGGAGAATATTTCCCTGTATTCTTCCACGGTCGTATCCACATGCTTCTACTACGTGGAGGAACCCTTCTCGAGAACCATGGATGTGGCTAGGATCTTCCCCTTACTTTGAGAGAATCAGAAATAAACAAATTTCCCGATATGGGAGATGATCTTACTGCACTTCGTAGCAGATATCAAAGAGATGGCAGTAGGCGAGGCTACCTCCAGTATCATGTATAAATTATTACCCAAATAAATAATAATAGTGCGAGGCCTTGACTCATATACATCTTGACACTTCCACAAGTATGGTTGGCCTAATAATACATCACAAACTTTAAGAGGAGCAACATCGCATAATACCTCATTCGTGAAGGGCTTGATGTTGTATAGAAGTCGGCACTGCTGGATGACACGAAATCTCGTCCTTCGTGAAGCAGCCCGATGGTGTACGCTTGCTGGTGTGGTGTGGTCCATAGGCCCAACCACTTCACGACCTCTACTGAAATGAGGTTATTCTGGCTCCGGTTGTCAACAATGAATTGCAGTGGTGAACCCTTCACCCACATTTGTCAGTGGAAGAGACGCTCCCCCTCCTCTGGATCTTCGGCCTCAATCTTCTGGATCTTGGTGGTGACAACAGTGTCGTTGGGCTCCGCATCAATAATATTATTCCCTTTGTCATTCCCCTTGTTAGGTTCTGACTGAGAGTTGGAACATGCATCTAATTATGAAGCCTTTAGCTCGGCCACCAGTGACTACTTGGCTTGACACCCACTTGTGTTGTGAGTGGGGTTCTTATGGAACTCACACCACTTCCTTGTGTATTTCTTCATCTTCGTGGTGTTGTTCTTTACTTGCATTTTCAATGGGTCACATCATATTGGCTTTGTCCTTTGTTTTGTGGTTTGGGGGTTCCTTTCCCTTGCTTCAGATTCACAGATCCAAAGTCTCGCTTCTTCTATTTAAACTTTTTCTCGATCTTAACAGTGTATCGATAGGCGGCACCAAGAGAGGATATGTCTTGGAACTCTATCTTGTCTTGGATGTATTTGTGTACACAACCGCGGTACATGAGTACCAGATTTCACTCAAAACCTTTGATACCCAACTTCGTGCGAAGGGTATGAAAAATAATTGTGAACTTCAGCATGTCCTAGTCCCTTCCCTGTTGTAGTGTGGTCCACTTTATGTACTCATCTTCATAGCTCCCGATAGGGTAATACTACTCCTTGATGGCGTCTTAGAAAGAGTTCCAAGTGGGTGCTGTTGAAAATAGTGAGGGTTCCCTCTCGTCCTTATGCTCACAGTAGGTTTCCCACCAGTCCTTGACATGGGGGGTGGCTTTGAGGAGTGAAAAAGTAATATTTTCCCTACTGGAAAAATCATGAACTGAAAAATACCCTTCCAATAGATTTAACCATCTATCTACGACTTCTGCATCTATCTGGCCTTCAAATATGGGAATATCAAAGTTGACTTTTACCTTGAAGGTAGTGGTGCCTCTAGAGTGGCTGATGGACGAAGATGCATCACCTATGGGCATCCGCCGAAGGATCTAGGAAAAGTTGTCCATCATCGGGTTCCTTTGTCACTCAAGGGCTTCTTCGAGCAATATTTTGACAAGTTCTCCTACTCCCTCGTCTTTCTTTTCTTCTACCATGGGAGGTCGTCAAGGTTTGTGAGGTTGGTCTTGCAAAAGTTCAACCAGTTCAAGCCCTAAATCCTTATACCCTGACCTTGTTGGGGACATGCAAAGAAAATAGAGAAAGAGTAGACCGCTATGATACCACTGATTTGAACTTATGCAAGAACGCAACAGAATATAGATGTAAACATAAACACAGAGATACAGTAGGAATAAAACATCATTTCATTAATATCAAATAACTGAAATATGCTTAATGCAAAACGGAAATAAATTAGCTTGGGCAATAGTAGCTTATCTCGGAGAAGAGATGTCGCAGCTACATGCCTCTAAACTATGTTACAATGAGGCTTGAAGGCCTATTTATTATTGAGAAACAATGGAAAACCAAAAACGTCCAAAAACCTAACCCTAGGAGATGAAGTGTCAAAACTCTGGCCCTTGTTTAGGTAAATTGGTACATCAACTTCCCAGAGTTGTATCTTTGGCATACGATCTTCATTTGACGTGCACAATACCTCATTATAAAGATATATCTGAGGAATACAACTTTGGATGAAAACATTAAAAAAAAGCTCATGTTTTTCTATTTTTCCCAAAAAAAACATCATTTAGCCTCAAAATGTCTCCAGAAGTTCAAGACCCGAAAAAATGCCAAAAATAGTAAATTGTGCTACAATTAAGGAAAATGAAAAACTAAAAAAGACAGTGCTAGGGGTCCAAGTGGAAAAGGAGGGTGGCTACCAATATCCACCTGGATCAGAGCGACATTGATATTTTTCTTTGTTGTTGCTCCCTATAGAACATTAAACATATATGGTTTAATATATTGTTTAAAACATGTTATCTAATATTCTTGAGTATAATTTTTTTTTTAACATCATCGGTTGTTATATTATATTTCAAAAGAGGTGGAGAAGGCTATTCCCCTGAGATACATAGTGAGATGCCAAGAGGTGCGTGGAGAGTAGGAGTTACAGTTACAAAATCCTCCTTGCTCCTGCCTTCTAGGCTTTGAGGTGAAAGTTAAACATAAATAAATCCTTACAAACTAAAACAATAGGAAACAACATTTACAGAACATCTTCAATCTCTATTTATATGATTGATTTGCCTCACTTTCGATTGTTCAGGCTTTTCCTCTTCTTCGCCACGCTTGATACTTGAAGAGCTTGAGGGCAGGGCACTTTTCTTTTCCATCACGTATTTCAGTATCTCTATGGACTCCTCAGCATGAGCACATCTGTTGGAGAGTTGTCTAAACTGCTCATGTAATGATGAAACCCTGTGCAGGAACATATTTATATCGGCCTCGTATTTTTCTTTTATAAGCCTGCTTTGATTTTCAATCTTTGCCTCCATGATCATCTGTTGAGTATCCATCTTGCTGTCCAAAATCCTTTTCTAGGCTCTTAACTGTTCTTGCTCTGCTTGGAGGTCAGCGTAGTGAAGGCAATCTTCACTTCTCGCCATAGGTTGTTGTGCTTGAGAGCAAAGGGTGGGCTTGAAGCGCTGCTTTTGAGAGAACGGGCAGGGGTTGCTGCTAAAAATCAAGTTCACAATAGATTCCAGAGATTTTAAAGAGCAGTGGTAGACTTGGTGGAGAAGAGCAGACCAAAGAGAGGGCTTGTAATGCTGCTCTTGATTACACGCACAGAAAATGTTGCTAGGCGACAGGTTTGCTATCTGATCCGGATCTAGACAGAGGCAAGTAGCCTGAGACAAAATAAGAAGGGACCACAGAGAGCTCAAAGGCAAGCAAGCGGCGTGAAGGAAGAAATACGAAACAGGGAGCTGAAAGGATGCGGAGATAGATGAGAATAGAGCAGTGGTAGACTTGGTGGAGAAAAGTAGGCCAAAGAAAGGGCTTGTAATGCTGCTCTTGATTGTACGCACAGAAAATGTTGTTGGTCGACAGGGTTGCTATCTGATCCCGATCCAGATAGAGGCAAGTAGCCTGAGACAAAGGAAGGAGGGGCCGCAGAGAGCTCAAAGGCAAGCAAGCAGTGTGTGAAGGCAAAAATACAAAACAGAGAGCTGAAAGGATAAGGAGATAGATGAGAATAGAGGCATATATAACAGGCGAGAGGGAGATTGCAGAGCACAAGGGGAGAACCGAAAGGGGAAAAGGAGGATCGAAGGAGCGATTCAGAGGAGCAGGGGAGGGATGGCCGGGGGTAGAAGGACAGCTGGCCTACTGACGAGAGGTGAGGAGATAATGATTTCAATAAGTTTCCAGATCCCTATGCGGATCTTAGTCACAGGGGGAATAAGGCCTATCTTTGACCAATCCATCATATCAAGAGTGCTAAGGAACTGATCAATGACAGGAGGATTCATCATCAAGGTAAATACTAAAATGATTCCACGTTGTTGCAAACAAGGAAGCCCAATGGCCTGGCACAAGCTTTGTTGGCTTGATTGTCAACGATTTTATTGAGAGAACGCAAAATATGATAATAGTGCAAGTCTTTTATGAAGTGTCCTAAGATTTGACACCATCTGATAATCTGCTGAAGAAGAGAATTAGGAAGATCCCTGTTCTGAACCATTGCACTGACGATAATCGTTGAATCTCCCAATATCATGACTGTGTCTATACCAAGCTTCCTAAGTTGTATAAGGCCTTGGTACAGGGCCAAGGCTTCTGCTATGTTATTGGAAGTGTGGCCAAGACCCCACTCATAAGCCAAGATGTTATCCCCATTAGCATTAAATATAACTCCTCCCGCCCCTGCTACCCCGGGATTCGACTTTGAGGCCCCATCGAAGTAAAGATAATGCCTATTGTTGTTTTTAATCCAGACTGCAAATTCTTCTTCTTTTAGCCTGATCTTCCAGTTAGGGTGAAAATTTTTGTTTATGTTACTAGTAGCGTTGCCCATCTGATTGTTGTTGTTTTTGTCTAACAGGTATCCAATAAATCTTCGTTCTTCTGTGCTGAGCTCACTCACATTAATACTTCCCTGATTCTTAACTGAGATGGTTTCGAGGGCAAGACTCCTTGCCTTGGTGAAAAGACTTCTAATAGTCAAATCCTTATCCTTAAAAACCTTTCGATTTCATTCCAGCCAAATGTTCCATAGCATATTGTAGGGGAGAATATCCCAGACTCTCTTCACTATGTTATTTTTCCTGTGCTGCCAGGGGTAGTTTTTTTCCATTTATTAAGTATTTTTCCTATGGTGTTTTGGGTGTTCCATGGGATTCGATTGTTATGAGATAAGTTCCTCCAACAATCGATGGAAAAAGGGCATTCAATAAAGAGATGATGCATTGGCTCTTCAGTAGCTAAGCATTTAGGACAGCGAGAGGGACCATTGATTCCCCTCTTTTGCAAATTTTCGACTGTGAGGATTTTCCCTTTGAGAAGGGTCCAAAGAAAAAGTTTGATTTTTGGAATTGCCTCAGATTTCCAAACCATCTTCCAGTGATTCCAACTTGGCATGGGGTAGCTGATGGTGCAAATGTATTGGTGAACTTCTTGGATGGTGTAAAAGGATCCAGATGGGTCCCAACGAAACCCATCAGGATCGTTCTTTTTAACAGGAGCTATACTGTGCAAATGGGATTGGAGGACAGAAAGACTTGCATTAAGGCCAGTGGGTATGGCTGGAAAGGACCAACCAGACCAAAGAAGAGTGTGAGGATCCCATTGGGAGATCTGGTCCAGGAAATGTATCCCTGTTCTTTCAAAAAAGGAAAGGATAGAGTTGACTCCCCCATGCCTATTTATTGGCTGTTGATTCATGATTCTTTCAGCTCCAATGCTGATGCTTATACCTCCCTTGGGGATTTTTGAAGTATTTTGAGCGATTAAGGGAATTTCTCTCTTGCATAATCACCAAATTTTGGAGGAGTCTCTATTGGGAATATCTCGATCAAGAAGCTGCTGTCTAGGAAAATTTAGATATTTAATTTCCAGAACCTTTTTCCACCAGGCTGGGAGTCCAGTAATGAGTCTCCAAACAATTTTGCCTCCAAAGGCTAAAATGAGAAATTTAGGAGATCTAATTCCAAGACCTCCTCGGTCTTGGGACTAGATAACCTGCTTCCAATTAATCAAGTTGAATTTCTTTTTATCATTTTTCCCCCCTTGCCATAGGAATTGACAGAGGATGATTTCCATTTTGTAGTGGAAGGAGGCTGAAGCTTAAAGAAGAGAAAAATGACATAGGGGGAGAGAAGAGATACTTGACTTAAGAAGAATGAGGCGACCAGCTGGGTTGAGCCACATGGAGCCCCATTGCTGCACCTTTCTTTTCATTTTGTCAACTATAGTGTCCTAGACTTCTGCCCTCAAAAGTCCAGCACTTACAGGCATGCCCAAGTAAGAGAAGTGGGTCCAGTCATACTTGCATGTGACTCCAAAAATGTTGGCAATATTGTGTAGCACCTGTATTGTTGTGTTCCAGCCATATATACAGCTTTTCAGCTGATTTACCACTCCACCAGAGTAACTCATGTATTTGTCAAGGAGAGACTTGAAGCGCTTGGCTATTGTAGTGGAGGCCCCTCCAATTAGTAGGGTGTCATCGGAAAATTGTGAATGGTTTATGTTCTTGACCCCATCCCCAAATTTTATTCCTGTGATTAAGCCAACCCTCCGATTGAAATCCAACACCGTGCTAAAGGATTCAGCCATTAAAATAAAAAGATAAGGTGAAAGAGGGAAACCTTGTCAGAGGCCTCTAGAGGATTGGAAAGCTTCTCCTGGTCTACCATTTAATAAAGGGGAGATCCATGGAGCTAAAATGCAGGTTCGAATGAGGTTGAGAAAGTGGTCATCAAATCCCATCTTCTTCAAAGTAGCCAAGAGGAAGGAGTGAGATCGAGCTTGAGTATAAATCCTTTCTCATTTTTGGTTTGACTCGAGTGGATGGCTTCTTGCACAAGTAAAATGGAGTCAGTTATTTATCTGTTGGCCAAGAATCCCCTTTGATTTTCCAAAATGAGAGAAGGAAGCAAAAGCTTTAGGCGGGTAGCAACGATTTTTTTCAAGACTTTATAGGAGGAGTTACAAAGTGATATGGGCCTGAAACGAGCAAAGCAAGATGGCCTGTTTTCTTTGGGGATGAGTGCTAGATGAGTGGCATTAGTGTATCCTCCTATTTTGCCCTTTCGTTGGATCCAATTAAGCATTTTTGTCAAGTCCTTTTTTATAATTCCCTAGAATGCTCGATAAAAGCAAATGGGAAAGCCATCCGGTCCTGGGGCTTTATCAGGTTGAAGAGTCCAAATCGATCTCCTGATTTCCTCCTCATCGATCTCCTTGTTTAAGCTATCATTCATTTCCCTGCTTATCCCTGTTGGAAAGTGCTGCAATAGATCTGTGTAATCCTCTTCTTCCTTTGTTTCAGTTAGCAAGTCCCGATAGTGATCTGTAGCAGCTCTTCAAATGGCCTCCTGAGTGCTTTGTCTATCACCTTCAACATCAAGGATGGAGCTCACATTATTCCTTACTTTTTGGTTGTCATTTGTTTATGAAAAAAAGATGAGTTCTTGTCTCCCCCTTGCAACCATAGCTACCTTGATTTGAGCCTCCATTTTGATTCCTTTTCTCTGTTAACTCGGTATAGCTGTGAGTAGAGATCATTTTCCTGCTATTTGTTTTCTTGGGAAAGGCCATTTTCCTCTATTGCTCTTTGTATACTCTTCAGATTATTCTTGATTTCTTTTTTCACCTTCTCTGGTTCTTGGTACCTGGTTTTAGCCCATTCTTTTATGGCTTGTTTTATTTTCTGAAGTTTTGTTTCCCAAATGAAACTAGGAGATCCCTCCACATGCTGGATCCAAGAACTGTAAACAATACCTAAGACTGTTGGTATATCATTCCATAGGGAACTATATATGAATGGGATGGGCCAAAGGGGCCTGTGATTTTCCAGCGTTAGAGTTATTGAGACATGGTCGGAGGCAGAGCACGTTAGAATGCTGGCATATCCAATGGAGAAAGCAGAGAGAAGCGAAAAATTAATGAGAATTCTGTCCAAATGCTCCATGATGTTACCTGCACCCATCCTGCGGTTATTCCATGTGTATCTACAGTTTTTTGGAGGGACGTCCATAAGATCATGCTCCTGCATGATATTTTCCAATTGTATTCTATATGGATCAGGTGTAAAACTGCCTCCCCTTTTCTCATTGGTGTGGAGGATTAAATTGAAGTCACCTCCCAAAACAATGTTAGTGTTTTCTTCTGCGTCCAGACTGTCTTTTAAATCATGCCAACAGCTCTCCTTATCTTTGCATTGATTCAACACATAGATGTTGTAGATGATAATGGTTTGTTGATCTGCTTTATTTTCCAAATTTGTTTTGATCCAGTGTTGGTTTACTGTTTCTGAAATCAAATTCCATATACCTTTGTTCCAAATTGTTTCTACTCCTCCTGAGGCTCCTCTTGCCTCGCTAATGCTGCCTTTATACTGTCTCTTCTGCTCAATAATTTTACTCATTTCCTTATGGCTTTGTTTTGTTTCTTGTAACATAATGATTCCTGGCTTCTCAAAAAGGATAAGATCCCTTAGGGCTGCTACCTTAGAGGGGTTCCCAAGTCCCCTGATGTTCCAAGATAGTATTTTCATCATTGGATATGCAGAGTATGGGGAGGTGCTCGCCCCCCTTGGTCCTTATTGATTGCTTCTTTGTCATGCTGCCCCAGAATGTAAGTTTCTATGGGTGTCTACGTTCCCATTGCTATGTCTTTTTGCGCGTTCTCATCCCGATGCTGCTAGTCAGATTTCTTGCCCGGGCCCGGTTTCTTGAAGGATTCACTAGAGCCCCCGTGATCTTTGGAGGAGCTCCTGGTAATTCTATTGAGGGGAGGATCAAGAAGAGGCTGAGAGGAGATAACAAGAGGCAATGAGGATTTGATAGTGTCCTGGTGTTGGATTTCAGGGAGAGGGGACTCCTGGGGATCAGGGGGGGAGAGAACTGAGAAGAGGTTAGATGAGGGGAGGGTCTGAGGACGGGAGAGGGGAGGTGGCTTAGAGGGAGCAGGGGAGGAAGGGGTGGGATGACCTGCAGAAGAGGCTAAAGGGCCTGCATCAAGGGGAGCTTTAACTGAAGAGACTATTTTCTTTTTTTTAACCATTTCCCATTGTTCTTCTTGTGGTCCATTTTCTACAACATAAGTTTAGTGCATCTATTGGAAAAATGGCCATATTCATGACATACCTCACACTTAAAGGGGATCTGCTCGTAATCCAGTTGTTGTATATGGTTCCAGTCGTCCACTTTGAGCTTAATGGCTTCTGGGAGGCCTTTGCCAAGGTCCACTTCAACACAAATCCACGCACAGTCTTGCATATGGTCTTTTGGTTCACTGTGATCAATATATTTGCCGACTGCATTCCCGATGGCGCGAACTGATTCATCTCCCCAACAATGGAGAGGGAGGTGAGGGAGCCGAACCCAGACCAGTGCCGCACTGGGAACATCCAGCTCTAGATTGAAGTCTGGGGTCCATTTGTTGAGGTACAGGCCCCTTGAGTCCATGAAATAATGATCCGGATTTAAATAGGAACGCAATAGATTACAGAGATAACCATAAATACAGAGATGCGATAACCATAAATAAAGAGATGCAGCGGAAATAACACTTCATTTCATTAATGGAAATACCGAAATATGCTTACAACCAGAATTGGAAATAAACCAGCTAGGACGATGGTAGCTTATCTCTGAGAAGAGATGTGCGGCTACATGTCTCTGAACTGTTCCCGAACTTGTGTTACAATGAGGCTCGAAGGCCTATTTATTATTAAGAAACAATGGAAAACCCTTCATATTCCAAAACCAACCCTTAGAAGATGAAACGCAAATTGTGGGCCCCGTTTTGGGTAAATTGGTACATCAATTTCCCGGGGTCGTAACTTTGGCATACGATCTCCGTTTGAC
>APFE031490277.1:0-16042 GCA_000404065.3 Pinus taeda
TGGTTTAATTTGAGCCGATATGATATATTTATATAGATGTTCTGCCAATAAACATATACATAATGGTATGCCCTGTGTTACAGAATGGAGAATGCTATGGTAGATTATGGTTTTTTTTCGAGTTTTTATTTTTCATTTCTATTTTAAGGTATTGCAGGCCGGTTTTAGGTATTCAGATAAAGGTTATTGGGATTTCAATAAGAGAGTAATTTGAGGTTTTCAATAATAATTGACTCTTCCAATCTATTTGATAGGTCACTTGATATTTTTATTTTAGGATTGAAATGAGATCTGATTTAACTAACTGTGTCTTCCAGGAAGAGCCGCCCTCGAAGACGGGAGGAGGCAAGAGGATTACATGTCTAAGTTTCGTTTCAGCAGGTACAGTTCACATAAAGCTCTTCAACTTTTCCGCCCATATGTTTTTCGTACTTTCCGGATAGCCCGTAATATAATCTTAATCTTTGGTGAGCGATTTAGAGTTGATGGGTATTAGCTTTGCCATGTTCTCTGTTATGTTATACAATTTGTCACGCAATCTCTCTCTCTCTGGACTTATATGGAAATTTATTTTGCTTCGACAGGCTGTTCCGGTTGCGGTTGGTTTGCAGTGTAAGGACATGAAATGACGTGGAGTTTTTCCAGACCATTTCGTTACATTCCATCATTCTTTTTGGTACGAGAGTCGCCACGATCCAGGTACCGATATATTCTACCATGATTACTCTGTCAGGTATTAATGTTCATTTGTTTATAAATAGTGCTGATGAGCTGTAATCATGGCATACCATTAATGTAGAATTTGCGTTTTATTTGCATTTGGTTTTGGTCTGTAGCGTGTCGCAAAGAGTGTATGTTTCATGTGCCTTGTGCATTGGCTTTACCGTTCTTCCCGTTTCCATTTTTCCTTGGGTCACTATTTAAAAGTATTTCTTGCTCAGTAGTTGATTAGGTTATTAAAATCAATATCATATGATGAAAGTTCTGTATATCTTAAATGTGATCGAGAGTTTCGAGTTTGGGTAATTTTTTAACCTAATAAATGATTCTAATAAATGATTTTAATGGTAAAAAAATAATAGGATTAATATATTTTAATGTATGATAGATTAATATTTTTTTTTGAATTTGTAGAATATATATATATATATATAATATATATATATATATATATATATGAGTTTGTGAAATTTAAATATATATTAGTTGATTTTATATTATTTTTAATTTAAAATACAATTTAAACTTAATATATAGTCTTTTCAGTAAGATATGTATTCTTAACATAAAATTTAAATAAAAGCCTTAAGTCTTTAATAAAGAATTTGATTTCCTTGTAATGTCCTCCTTTGTTCTCTGGTAGATAAAGGTTTAAAACCTTAGATGACTATGTATGTAGTTCAAAGGGTGTTGTTGATGGTTTAAAATTTTAGATGGTTATGTATGTAGTTTAAAGGGTGTTGAATGGTTTTTTTTATCTTTCATTTCCCTTGAAGGGACAAGGTAAATTTTAGATGGTTATGTATGTAGTTTAAAGGGTGTTGAATGGTTTTTTTTATCTTTCATTTTTATTGAAGGGACAACGTTTGAGGTATGTAGAGAAAAATCATTGGGATTCTAATAAGGGAGAGTAATTCTACTTAAAGTGAGTTCTATATGAACATTCTTCCATTTATTTTATGAGTCACTGGCTTATCTAGGTTAAGGATATTTTTATTTTAAGTTTGAAATGAGATATAATAACTGCATTCCCATCTTGGATGCAGAATTGGCAGCTTGTGGAGTCTCCTGTTAGCTACAATCTCCACCAACCAGATTAACCAGTCATTAATTAGGGCCATACAGTAAAGCTAAGCCATTAATCCATTAATAAGGGCAGGTAAAGTATGATATAATCCCCCTGTCTCCCGGGGTTATAAGCGGCTTCGGAAAAAGAACAGTTAGGAGTCCCTTCCTGATTACAATCCAGCTGGTTTCTTAGTATTTAGGTAAGATGGATGTACTAATACATTCTACCATGTTTACTGACCAATACTGAATGGCCAGGTGTCTAATTGTGAGCCGTAATCATGTCGTACAGAGCGATAATCATAATTGTGAGCCGTAGTCATGTGGTACGCAGCGATAATCATAATTGTGAGCAGTAGTGATGTCGTGCTGAGTGATAATCCTGATTGTGAGCCGTATTTATGCGTTACTCATTAATGTTCATGTGTTTGAGTTGTAGTCATCGTGCACCATTATTGTAGCCTTTGCTTTTTTCCTTTGATTTGTTGTAGCGTGTCAGGTTATTACTTACATGTACCAGGTTACCGCTTTGCTTGAGCTGCTATTTTTTTCATTCCTTTTCGTTATAAGTTTTCATGATTGAATGGAGGTTAGATTATTTTATAAAAATAAAATTTAATATAGTAAGATTATTAGATTATTTTATAAAAAAAAATTAATACAGTAAGATTATATGTTTTAATGGAGTTTTGAGTTTGGTTATGTTTTTAATATAGTTAATGATTTTAGTAATTAGAAAAATAGAATTAAATTTTAAATTGAATATATATATTTGATGATTTCTTTTATTTATGTTTAGAATTTAATTTGAACATAATTTAAAGCTTTTTTTTCTATGAATATGGATCTTTAACCAAAATACTAAACTAAGGTGTTTACTAAAGAATTTTGTTTCCTTGTAGATATGGATTCTTAACCAAAACAATAAACCAAGGTTTAATAAGATCCCATGTCAACAAGACCAAGTGAGAATATAATTCCTAACCCTTTAGGTATGGTATGGAAGGATCATTTTGGTCTCCTTTTTAACCCCTTAGCAAGCTTGAGATCAATCATGGTAAGATCAATTAAAAAAAACGAAACCAAAAATTTAGTTTAGAAAGATTAACCTTCTTGAATCTTGATAATAAAGTCACTAAATAATCACAATAAACTTTACAAATGACAAGGTAAACAATACATTAAAGATGTGACATAGATATCAAGTTATGGTTAATAAACCAAGGTTTAATAAGATCCCATGTCAACAAGACCAAGTGAGAATATAATTAGTAACCCTTTAGGTATGGTTTCAAAGGATCATTTTGGTCTCCTTTTTAACCCCTTGGCAAGCTTGAGATCAATCATGGGAAGATCAATTAAAAAAACGAAACTAAAAATTTAGTTTCAAAAGATTAACCTTCTTGAATCTTGATAATAAAGTCACTAAATAATCACAATAAACTTTACAAATGACAAGGTAAACAATACATTAAAGATGTGACATAGATATCAAGTTATGGTTGAATTGGATTCTAGTGCGGTTACCCTTGAATTCACCTTTTTTTTCTTATTTTTTTTTATCTTCAAAAGTTTGAGATGAACAATAGCTAATTACAAAATCTTACCCTTGAATTCACCTTTTTATTTTTTTCTTCAAATGTTTGAGATGAAAAATAGCTAATTACAAAATCAAATTTTAAGATGTCATATCCATTATTGTCATTTGAGCCATTTAACTAGATGTGTTTTGGTATTATATATAGTTGTCATTACTTCATAGTGAAAAAAGATAATATATTTGCTTGAAGAGGTTATCTTGGCTTTGGTAAATTACCTAAAATAGGTAGTTATGGTAGATATTTATGATAGTAATAATTATAGCTATAAATGGATTTAATATATTAATATTGTATACAATTTTCCATGGGGAATATAAATTCAATGTACCAATATGTATGTGATTTTTCATAGAGAATATAGATTCCATGTGTCAATATCATATGTGATTTTCCATGAGAATATATATTCTTTCTAATTACAATTATTTTCATACTTATATCCATTTAATTTTATTTATTCACTATGGATCTTTTAAGGCTTTATATTTCGAGTATTTTGTGAATACACTGGTTTCAAATATATATTAGTTAATAACTCTTTAATTTAATATCTCTTTGTACTTGAACTATAGAAAGCAATTCAAATATATCTCATAACCTTTCTCATGGATATCAATGTTTAACCAAAATACTAGGGTCTAGTAAGGTATCCCCTTTCCTTGTGAATATAGGTCCTTAACCAAGATACCAACCTGTAAGGTGTCTCATTGGCTACTCGTGTTGATAACATTGATGAGAAATGAAAGTCATAACTTTTTGCTCATGGTTGTGAAGGATAATTCTAGTGTCTCATTTTTTTTCCTTAGGCAAGGTTAGGATTAAAATTTCAAATGGCATAATAGATATTACATTGAAGTGTGACATAGCTATCAAGTTATGGTTAGCTTGGAGTTTTATTGAGTTTAGGATTATGAATTTAGATTGATCACGATTGATACCATATTCTAATTGCAGGATGTTGCTAAGAAATAGAATTGCTCACTAAATATTTAGTATAGTTTATGGTTATTAGTATAGTATAGTTTATGGCGAAAAAATTTGTTGAAGGTAAAATGCAGGAACTCAACCAAGCCCTTATCACGGATGGCTTTAATAAAGTCAAAAGTGATCAAGTGACCAAATATCATCAAGACTGAGAGAATTTATGTAAACAAGAGGAAATATTTTGGAGACAAAAATCTAGAGTTCAATGGCTAAAAGGAGAGTGAAACACTAGATTTTTCCATCGATCCACTATGGCGAATAGAGCTCTTAACAGGATATCTGTGATCAAGGACGAGGGAGGTAATCTTCTCAATTCACATTAAGAGATAGAAGTTGTTCTAGTTCAGCACTTTCGAGGTATAGCAAAGGAAACCATTTCAGATAGAGAACATTCCATCAGGGACTTAACAAGACATATACCTAGGTTGGTGTCTAGAGAGGGCAATTTCAACCTTAATAGGCCAATGATTGAAGAGGAGGTTAGTGAGGTTCTCAAAGAAATGCAGAATGGTAAGGCGCCAAGCCCTGATGGTTTCAATGTGGATTTCTTTAAAGCTTGTTGGAATATAGTCAAACAGGATATTCTTAGTGTAGTAGAGGATTCCAGGATGAGTAGAACTATTTTAAAGGCGCTCAATACCTCCTTTATCTCCCTGATCCCTAAACAGGACTTGGCTCAAACTCCTGACAGGTTTAGACCCATAGCTTTGTGCAATGTGGTATACAAGATAATATCCATGGTTGTGGCCAATAGACTCAAACCTCTTCTTCCTACACTAGTTTCTGTGGAACAATCTGGTCATGTGGAAGGAAGACAAATTCTCGATAACATCATTCAAGCACATGAGGTGGTGCACTCTCTGACTAGCAATAGGAAGGTTGGAATGATCATGCAATTGGACATAGCCAAAGCTTGTGATAAGTTGAATTGGACCTATATCAGGAAAGTTCTTATTGCTTTTGGGTTTGATCACAACTGGGTTAGATGGGTCATGGCCCTGGTTACTTCTTCCAGCTTTTCAATTTTGGTTAATGGTTCTCCCTCGGAGACTTTTATTCCTTCAAGAGGCCTCAGGCAAGGAGACCCGCTCTCTCCCTTTCTCTTCATCCTCATGATGAAAAGACTGGGTCGGTCTATCAAGCATGCAAAAGAAGTTGGTAAGATTAAAGGTCTCCAGCTTTTTGACAATGGACAGGCCTTGACTCATCAACAATTTGTTGATGATACCATGCTGCAGGGAATCCCCACGGCCAAATAAGCTCTTGCGTATAAACAAATCCTAAGTGACTTTGCCATGGCTTCAGGTATGGAAGTTAATCTCTCCAAATATAAGATTTTTTTCTTTAATACTAATATTGCTATTCAGAGGAATATCTCCAGAATTCTGGGCTTTCAAAGAGATATCCTCCCATCAAAATATTTGGGAGTTCCTCTTACTGCTAAACCTTTGCACAAGAGCATTTGGGAGCCGGTGATTAATAAGATGCAAGATAAAATCAGGAAATGGACTATTACATCTTTAAACTTGGCTAGTAGGTTGGTGCTCACAAAGTCTGTTCTTCAATAAATCTCAGTTTTCATGCTATTAGCACTCCCAGCACCAAAACGAGTCTTGCAACAATTCAGATCCATACAAAGAGACTTTCTTTGGGGTAAGGGGGAGGAAAGAAAGAAATGGGCCTTGGTTGCCTGGGATAAAATCTGCAAACCTAAAAACCATTGGGGACTTGGATTGGATAATCTCGAGATTCTTAGCAAGGTTTTAGGGGAAAAATTATGGTGGCACTGGGTCAAAGATCCAAAGGCTCAGTGGGCTAGTATCTGGAAAGAAAAAAATGCCAACACTTGGCAAAATAGTGATCACATAAGGATGTCTCGAAGTATAAAGGGCTCACACATCTGGAATAAGACCTGGGAGAATAGAGGATTAGTATTAAAAAACAGCTTTTGGGAAATCAAAGATGGAAATCTCGCTTTATTTTGGGAGGATAAATGGCAACAAGAACCTATATTGTTAACAGATGACTTTTTGGATTTCAAGAATGAGACAGAAACCAAAGGGCTATCTAAGGTAAAATATTTTTGGGATCAAACCAACAGTGTAGGAAAATGGAGAACCTGGAGGAACATTAATTACAGGGATGACACCCCCTTGAAAGAAAAAGCAAATGAGCTTATGAAATTGTTGGAACAAAGGAAGATATTAGTGATAGGAGTGCATGACCAACTTAAATGGGACACCAATAATGAGGGCTCCTTTAATCTTAAGGAGGCAAAACACATGCTCCTTGAGCTAGACTCCCATGTTCTGGATAGGATTTGGAAGAACCTATGGAGGCATCAAGGCTAGATGAAGATCAAACTTTTCATGTGGCTCATTTATCATACGAAAATTTTGACTTTGGATAACATAAGGAAGAGGGGTGTTCTGGGGCCTTCCAGATGCTAGCTCTGTGAAGCCCAAGAGGAAACAATGGAGCACCTTCTCAATACTTGTAGTTTCACCTCCTGGTTGTGGGATTATTTTGCTTCTATTTTCCAACAGACCGACAGGGACCAAGAGAGTATTATCAATACCCTAATCAATTGGAGACGTAACTTTTCAGATAATGAATTTCTAGGCACTTCTTGGGCTCTTACGCTAGGCTTCATTATATGGAATGTCTGGAAAGAAAGGAACAAAAGAATCTTCAAGAATGAAAAAAGTCCCTCCCAACGCCTTTTTGAGTAGATATTAAATCAGATTAAGGAGACGGTTTGCACTATTGTGCGGAATCCCCCTAAGAAACCACCTTCAGAGGCCGAATTGAGGATTCTTCGTTAGCTAGGTATGCAGGGGCTCATTCCTTAGAGTAGATATTAAATCAGATTAAGGAGACGGTTTGCACTATTGTGCGGAATCCCCCTAAGAACCCACCTTCAGAGGCCGAATTGAGGATTCTTCGTTAGCTAGGTATGCAGGGGCTCATTCCTTAGAGTAGATATTAAATCAGATTAAGGAGACGGTTTGCACTATTGTGCGGAATCCCCCTAAGAACCCACCTTCAGAGGCCGAATTGAGGATTCTTCGTTAGCTAGGTATGCAGGGGCTCATTCCTTAGGACTTGGATAGGAAGGTAATGAAAATGGATAATAAGCAGGATTTCTGGCACCCTCCCCCTTAGGGTTTTTTGAAATACAATATTGATAGGGCTTCAAAAGGCAACCCGAGAATTACTAGCTTTGGAGGGGCATTAAGGGATGAAAATGGCAGCATTCTTTTCATCTTCCATTGCCATTTAGGAAGAGCCACTAACAATATGGTGGAACTTATGGCTATGGGATAATGTATAGATTTCATGAAGCAGGATAACCGCCAAAATGTGATTATCGAAGCTAATTCTGAGCTAATTATTAACTTGGTCAAGAGAATCAGCTATGGCACAGTGCCAGAAAAAGTCTCTAAACACTGGAGGCTGATCCAAGTTTTTCAACAAATTCAGCTTCACCTCCAGTGCCTTCGCACAGTTAGTTTTAATCATGTGCGAAGAACAACCAATAAATTGGCAGATATTTTGGCAAATCAAGGAGTGATTTGTACCAAGGGCAGGGTCACAATGGAGTGGCAAGAAATTCCTTAGAATATATTAAAGGTGTATTGTCACGACCAAGCTGATGAAGATAGGATGGTGTTTCGAAACAGAGCCATGGAGGCGGGGTCTAGATGATGCGGTTTCATTTTGTTTCGCTGCTTTTTTCACAGTCTGGTTTTAGCAGAAGGCAGATCACTATTGGCCTCCGCATCCCAGGTAAATATAGATACAAATGCTCCAGATGGAAGCTTCTCGGAAGACTCGGGTTAACGAAGGGTTGGCCGGATGGTTGGCATAGAAGGATTAGTGCAAGGGGCTAGAATCCAGGCTTTCTTGGTGGTCGTAATACCCCCGGTTCTCTTTCAATGGACAAATTACCGCTCTCAAGGCGGTATATGGTTTATCGCATGCATTTTAAGAGGAAAGTGGTTTTGCCGAAATGGGAGCGATTCCATTCATCAAGCTACACGTGGCCAAGGGGAGGGACTGAATACTACCCTAATCACGCACTAATGTTTGGTGCTTTAGACCCGTGCGATATGAGCCTAGGCCGTCGGATTAAAAAAGGTGGATCTACAGTCTGGAATGATTGTGCATGTAGGTGTGTCCAAGGGGTTAAGCGTCGCGCTTCTAGGTACCGCGATATCTTCCACTACTGTTGGATCGGGAGAGGAGATTGGACGGTTGAGATTAAAGATACAAGTCAGGACGAGGAATATATCCCGTACTTGTTTAGTTTCATGGCGGGAAACGATGACTTTAGCACGTTCAACAAGTTCGTGGGTTATTTCCCTAGGTGGACCCGTTATCCTTGCAGATTGGTACCCTTTTTCTCTTCGCGTCAGATCTTAAATGTAAAATAGGTGCTTGGCGCCAGCTCGAATTGAATCTCATCCATTGGATTTCGGCGGGATGATCGAACGGTCTTTACTTTTTCTGTCTTTTGAAAGTTCTGAGGTTTTGTAGGTAGGGTTCGAGGTTTCAGCCTTTAGCTTGATGCCTTTGGCCCATAGTTCCTCATGGGCTCTTGTATTTCATGTAATTTATTTTCCATATTATTGAAATAGAAGGTACGACTCTGCCTCAACAAAAAAAAAGACATAACTACTTTGGAGATAAAAGTCACCTTTGATTTATGCATGGTACTATGAATATTCTATAATATTCTATGACAGTTTAATCCATATCATCCACCTAATAGTTAATGATAATTAAATTAAAATTCTAAAAACTCTATTCCAAAATAGACACGCTTATCTACTTAATTGATAGTATTCATACTATTATTAACATTAATAATAGTACAAGAAATATTCTTAATATTATTAATAACAACACTATTAATAGTACTAATAATAAAATTAATAGTATTATAACTATAATAATAATATTAAAATATTAATAATAATGTTAAAAGTATTAATAATAAAATTGATAGTATTATAACTATTGTTAATAATAGTAGTGCTAATAATAATAAAATATAATATAGCAATAATAATAATAGAAGAAAATAATAAAATAGATAAAGTAGTTCCCTGATGGGGTGAAAAATATCATTGAAGTGTGGGAGGGGATGACTCCACTACCATCATCCCCCTCACTCGAGGGGGAGACATCATGGTCCCAACCACGACATGACACACACTCATTACCTTGATGATCCACGATAGACTCAACATCATTACCTATTAATGAACTTCAGTTGGCATTCGAGAGAACTATCTTGATGATAGCATGGTGAGTTATAATCTCGGCTAGTGAAAGAATACCATTCTCGTCCTTATCGAGTTGTGCTCATACCTTTCACTCTGGTAATTTCCTCTATACAGACCTAGTTTATGCTCCTACATTGTTGTTTCCTTTTTATTGAGGGGACATGATCAGGTCCTCCTGACTTGACCTTCCCATCGAGGTTGGTATTTGGCTCTTTCCTAATAAGAAAAATGGAATTTTAAAGATTCTAAGCAAGGTGGTTGTTGGGTTTTGTTTAGGTAATCTAGAGAGGAGGTGTGTTTCTCTAGGCATGGAGCACCCTTGTAACTTTTATGCTACCTAGAAAGGCTACCAAGTCCTTACACCCCATCTATCCTGGTGGCCACACTCAAGAATGGATTGGAACTCAGGTATTTCGATGAACTAATTCTATTTGCATTAAATTTTACATATATTAAGGTTGTTAAATTTTAGATGTCAGTGGAAATTTCCTCATTTTCGAAACATATCCTAGTTTTGTATGGGGCCAAGCTCGCTCTTGGCTCTATGTCACCTCTGGATAGTTTTCCACCTTCCTTATTTGTGTATTGTTATTTTCTCTAGTTTGAATTCTAAGCCTTTGAAGGTTAGATTTTACCTAACTTGAGTTGCTCTTCCTCTATTTTCACTACCTTCGGAAGGTTCTTTCTCTCTCTTCTATTTTCTTACTATTATCTCCCTTGTTTGAACTCTCATAGACCCCTCACTTCCTTGTCTCTTGTTCACCGCACCTTTAGGGAATCTTCCTGTGTATCCACCCTCTCATGGTCACCTTCACTCCTTCTTGCCCCCTCTACCATTCCATGATAAAGAGCTTGGAGTTGTCATGGTTCCTCCAACAAAGTGGAAGGGAGCACAAGAGCTTATATTCATGCTCATAATGTTGCCTGTCACTATCAAATCCATATTCATAAGAATATTCAACAAGAAATTGATCATGCATCAACAAAGGTTCTTGCAAATGGGGATAAACTTACTGATGCAGAGGTATTGGCATTACTGCCTGAATGGTTCCCTCATCTGGCTCACACCCGAGCACACAAAAGCTAGTACCTATGCACAATTGATATTTATAGGAACATCAAGGTACTTCTCATCAAAGTTATTATTGTGTGTAATGAGACTAAAAGAGAAATCCTATTGCATTTGGATGAGCTCCAAATTAAGCACATAGATATGGGCCTCAAGCATAGGGATATAGCTCTCAGGCTAGCTTGGATCAAAACCATTATGAATCATGGAAAAGGTATAGCTTTTCCATGAACCCCAACTAAGCCCATTGAAATCTCCACCTCTTCTTGAATAACTCTCGTGGCCTATAGTCTTGCTGGTTTAATTTCCAATCTAGGCAGTTATATGTTATCAATATAAAGTTTTGGGAAGCCATTTTTTTTGTTTATGATCGGAATTTTAATGTATATGTTATCAATAATATAGATATTAGTATACTTATCAACAATTGGTTCAACTAGTGCTCGTTTTTTGTTAAGATTTGGACAAAAAATCTCTTTTTTGGGGCCAATGGTCTCATTTCCTTAGTGGTAAGCCAATGCAGTAAAGGATTGGTTATCGATGTAATATTTTCATTGAGTCATAAAAGTTGCTTAATTTAAAATAAAAGGATAAAGTAGTAATAGTAGTAAATAATACTAAATTGATATGGTAGAATAGTACAATAATAGTACCAATGGTATAAAATACAAAAGTATACAAGCGGGAAATAGTCAAGTAGACAAATAAAGGAGAAAGACACCAAACCAAATTATTTGGCAAATATGAATCAACACAAGAAAGGGAAACAAGGGAAAAGAAATCGCTGACAAGAGGAGAGAAAAAACTAAGAGTTAAAACAAGCACAAAGAAAAAAAGAAACAATAAGAAAAATCAAGGCCATAAAGAAGAAAGAAAGAAAAGGGACACAAAGAACAAGAAGAAAATAAAACCCTAAAGGAAAGAAAAACAAGAGGACAAGCACCAAAAACTAAAAGCAAGAAAAAAAATGAGAAAGGCAAAAGGAAGAACCAAAAAAGGAGCCAAGCAAAGAAGGATAAGATTAGGGAACTAATCATTCATATGCTAAGGAGAAACTGAGCAACTGTGGTGCTTTCATCTTTGTCATTGAAATTCATTACACTCTCAAACTAAATGGCTTGGTTTGTTATATGGCATGGTGCATTATCTATATGATTGTATTGAATCAATTGCAAGTAATGAACCTCCAAGAAACCCTACTTATAGTGTAAGGAGCCACCCTAGTACTCTCACAATTTCTTAGGATGTGCTAACCCATGGACCACTTTCCGAGCTTTCATTTAAGTCTATAAGTTTTACACATATTAAAAAGGAACATTGTTAATTTTTTTCCCCTTCCAATTCTTTCAAATTAGAAATAAAAGCTCCATCCTAACAAGCTACCATGATGAAAGGAATTATTTTACACACTAGAGCTTATCATCAAGAAGAGTATACTTCTAGGTTATGGATGCGAGGAGGAGGTAACCATAGAAGTTTGAGGTCCAAATCCACACTAACTTAGTACAATGACAAAACTAGAACAAATGCTTGAATATTTCATATTTATCGTAGAAAAAGCATTTAGGCTAGGAAACTCAAATATAATCAAGGCATTTGCCAATAGGAAGGCTACCGAGAAGTAAGTACAAAGCAAACACAATTATTTTCGTGTTTAATAAAATCTTTCCACATTCTATATAACTAAAAAAACTAGGAAGACTATTTAGAGGCCACCCTTTGGAGTTTGTTTAACATGACATCATTGATAACCCCAGGGTTGAATCACCGTTACCCATAACAAGGCTTGTATTTCTTAAACCTTTTGAGTGATTCCACCCTCGATCTTTCCACCAAGTAGTTGGATTGGGCATGCCTAACTTAGAAATAATTCATCTAAGACTAATGTTTGAATTTTCTCAATGTGTATTCCTAAAAGATATCACTTCTTTCACAATGTTCTTTTTCAAATAGAGCCTTCATTGAGACCAAGCTATTTCTTTCAAGGACTTATCTTCATATTGGATTAGAGGAGACTACTAGATGCAATGATCACGAAAGGGAAATTTTTATACAAAATAAGTCATTTTTCTTGGAAAGGTGATGTTTAATAGCCTCTAAGGCCTTCTAAATACTTTGACCTACAAAGGTACCTTGGATTTGGACTTTTGTTAGAGTTCAAAACAACAAGGTATAATTTTGGATTTAAGAGATTTGTGGTTTGTATCTTTTGAATCAGTGACTGGAGCATCCATAGTATGAACATTTTTATACCAACGTTTCAAATCCCAAATGGGATACATCATCAGGATTTTAGAATGATAATAAAAGAAGAGCTTCTTAGGGAATAAATAATAATGAGGAAAACTTTTTAGGAAACCACACACTGTTGGCTTGGACTAATAATTTTATTTTATTTTAATTTAATTTAAAAGAATTCATTTTAAATTTTTCATTTTATTTTATAAATACTTAACTAGAACTAAAAGTAAAATTAGATTAATGAACTAAAATATAATAATTTCTATATAAATTAAATTAATATATTAAACTACTTCATATTAACAATTATAAATAATAAATATTTATAATTGGTTAATATAATAATTAATATATTAATTAATAGTTATATCGAAATTATTATATTATAGCATTAAAATGCTAATTCTTATATTAAAAGGTTATTTCTAAAAAATAATAGGGAAAACTATATTAATTTCTATATAAATTAAACTAATATATTAAACCAAATCATATTAACAATTATAAATAATTAATATTTATAATTAATTAATATATTAATTAATAGCTATATAGAAATCAATATATTATAGAATTTTAATGCTAACTCTTCAACTTGATATTAATAAAAAGTACAGACTAATAAAATAGAAAAGGAGAGGGATAACTTACCTATTGAATGCTTCACCTGGGGATGTGATGGCGCTTTTGGCGTTTTTGATTTCCCTAATCAAGGGAAGCCAGCTCCCGCTAATCTCCGTACCATTGTCTCTGTTCAGATTGTGAGGATGCTTGATAATTTCAAGTGCTTCTCTGGATCTTTGCAGTCCCTGGATCAGTAACATCTTTTATAACCTGAGCATAGAGGATGGGATTAGTAACCTTCCTCTGGAAGATAAAGAAGCATTGAGGCAGGAGTTTTCTCTCATCATGAGGAAAGCCAAAACTCCCAGAAGCAACTTGAGTAAAGAAGAACATAAAGCCTTCAAATCCTTGCGGAACAATGACAAGGTCGTGGTTCTTAAAGCAGATAAAGGAGGAGCAACGGTCATCTTGGACAAAGAAGACTATGTTCGTAAAATGAATGATCACCTAAATTGTGGCAGTTATAAGAAGCTGAACAGTAATCCCATCCCCAAAATCATGAAAGATGTAAAAAAGATCATCTCAGACTCCAACCTTGACGAAAAATTAAAGAAGAAATTAATCCCCTCTTGTGAAACTATCCCTAGAATCTATGGATTACCCAAGATCCATAAGGAAGGGGTCCCCCTTAGACCGATAGTTAATACTATTGGTTCCCCAACCTATGAACTTGCTAAATATGTTGCTAAAATTCTTAAACCCCTTGTCGGAAATACTGATTCCTTCATCAAAGACTCCCAGGACTTTGTGAATCTTATTAAAAATGAAAAGATGGAGCGTGATGACATCCTTGTAAGCTTTGACGTGGTATCGTTATTCACAAAGATTCCTCTTGATGAAGCCATTCAGGTTATAAAAGATGTTACTGATCCAGGGACTGCAAAGCTGGCTGAAATCTGCTTAAGGTCAACTGTGTTCACCTTCCAAGGAATATTTTATGAGCAGACATCTGGTGTGGCAATGGGATCACCCCTTTCGCCAATTGTGGCCAACCTATACATGGCATACTTCGAAAAGAACGCCCTGGAATCATATCCGTTAAAACGAGCTTGGTGGAAGCGTTTTGTCGACGATACCAATATAAAATGGACTCATGGTAAGGCAGAACTTGACAAGTTTTTCATTCACTTAAATTCTATCTCTCCAGAAATAAAATTTACGATGGAGCTTGAAGAAAACATGAACATTCCTTTTTTAGACGTTCTAATCATCAGAAAAGAGGATGGCTCGCTGGGCCATAAGGTTTCAGGAAGTCAACCCACACAGAAAGCTACCTCCATGCTGATTCCCACCACCACCCAGCCCAGAAGTTTGGTGTTCTAAACACTCTTGCCATTAGAGCCCTTCGAATTTCCGACTCAGAGCATCTGAACGATGAAAAGAAGCATTTAGTTTTAACTTTTAAGAGTATAGGCTACAAAGAGCAGGAAATTAAAAAAGCCATAGAGAAAGCCGAAAGAAGGTTGTTATCTCATGAGCCCAAGGCTCAGGACCAACCTCAATGTGGTAAGGTTTTTCTTCCCTATATCCATGGAGTTACAGACAAAATCGCAAAAATCCTAAGAAAGAAAAACATTATCACTCATTTTTCAGCACCTGGTACGATCAGGGAAGGTTTGAAGTCTGTAAAAGATGATATTGACAAACATCAGCTTAAAGGAGTCTATAAAATAGATTGTTCTTGTGGGAAAAGCTACATAGGTGAAACAGGTCGATCCCTCCAGACAAGGCTCAAGGAACATGGCGCTGATATTAGGAATGGAAGATCTCGTACTTCAGCCCTGGCAGAACACTCCTCAAAGACTAAGCACCATATCTGCCTGGAAAGTGCATCCATTATCGCAAGAGAAGAGCAGCATCAGAGACGAAAGATCAGAGAAGCACTTGAAATTATCAAGCATCCTCACAATCTGAACAGAGACAATGGTACGGAGATTAGCGGGAGGTGGCTTCCCTTGATCAGGGAAATCAAAAACGCCAAAAGCACCATCACATCCCCAGGTGAAGCATTCAATAGGTAAGTTATCCCTCTCCTTTTCTATTTTATTAGTCTGTACTTTTTATTAATATCAAGTTGAAGAGTTAGCATTAAAATTCTATAATTTATTGATTTCTATATAGCTATTAATTAATTATAAATATTAATTATTTATAATTGTTAATATGATTTGGTTTAATATATTAGTTTAATTTATATAGAAATTAATATAGTTTTCCCTATTATTTTTAGAAATAACCTTTTAATATAAGAATTAGCATTTTAATGCTATAATATAATAATTTCGATATAACTATTAATTAATATATTAATTATTATATTAACCAATTATAAATATTTATTATTTATAATTGTTAATATGAAGTAGTTTAATATATTAATTTAATTTATATAGAAATTATTATATTTTAGTTCATTAATCTAATTTTACTTTTAGTTCTAGTTC
>APFE031490283.1:671-28345 GCA_000404065.3 Pinus taeda
AAAGCAGATCACTATGTGTATTTTAAATTAATTGGTGATCATGTTATTTATCTGGTCTTGTATGTGGATGATATATTGCAAGTTGGAAATGACAAAGAAATTATCCAGGATTTGAAGACCCAATTGTCCTTCAAATTTGACATGAAAGATCTTGGTGCTACAAACTATATTTTGGGCATGGAAATTAAAAGAGATCGAGAAAACATGAAGCTCTAGTTAAACCAAAGGAAGTATGTCAAGAGAATACTATAGAGGTTTAATATGCAGGATAATAAAACAATGAAGGTTCCTATTCCTGTAGATGTCAAGCTATCTGCTAAACAATGTCCCAAGACAAAAGAAGAGGAAGAGGACATGTCTCGTGTTCCATATGCAAGTGTAGTTGGTAGCTTAATGTATGCAAATGGTATGTACTAGACCAGACATTGCACATGTAGTGGGAGTATTGAGTACGTTTATGTAAAAACTAGGGAAGGAGCACTAGATAACAGTGAAGTAGGTTTTCAGGTATTTGCATGGCACTAGTGATTATGCTTTGTGCTACCAAGGAAGACTAGGATGGGACAGAGTGTTGGATATTAATGGCTTTTTTAATGTAGGCTGAGCTGGATATTTGAATTAGAGAAGATCTACAAGTGTGTATGTGTTTAACCTATTTGGAGGTGTAGTCAGTTGGATGAGTAAGAAAAAATCTGTAGTGGCACTATCAACTACATAGGCAGAATACATGGCAGCCACTCACGCAAGCAAGGAAGCAATTTGGTTGCAGAGATTGTGTTCATGTATGGGGTTGGTACAGGGAGCTATAAGGAGAGACTATGATAGCCAAAGTGTAATTTTCTTGGAAAAAACCATTCTTATCATTCAAAGACAAAGCACATAGATGTTTAGTATCACTTTGTGAAGGATATGATAGAAGACAAAAAGGTATTGTTAGTAAAGGTGGACACATTGAAGAATATTGCAAATGCATTGAAACAATCTTTGAGCTCTGAGAAGTTCCCTTGGTGTAGAGAAACAATGGGCATTTTAGGGCTGGATAAGTGAATAAGCTCTCCCGTGGAAAGAAAACAAGTGGGATAATGTTGGGTTGTGTTATATTCTTTCCACGAATAGCCTCCCTAGTAAACCAGGGGTTAGAGGGGGGCAGAGCCCCCCCTTCGTTGTGTCGACTGCGTAGTGGGGGGGTCACAAGGGGTTTGAGGGGGGTAGTTAGCCCCTGTCTACAGGATCTAGGGCAGTGCCCGGAGATTTTTTTTTTTTGGACCCCATATTAGGTTGGGTAGACCTACCTATGGTTTTGTGCATGGGTTTCGAACATGGTTTTGGACGCGATGGTTTTCGGTCCATGGTATTGGATGCTTCGGCATGTATAAATATGTATTGCAATATTGGAAGGAACATAATGAAAAATCAAGTTGGTAGTCCCGGTTTTGCTATCTAGGGAAAAATATCTGTGTATATGTGTTTTATGTGTTATGATCTCACATTGTTTATTTTCTGTTCTTAGAATTCGTATGCAGGTAATTTCTGTAAGGGGTTAAAACCTACATTTCGTATCAGTTGGGATCTAGGGGAAAATCTTTGTGTGCATGTGTTTTATGTTTTATGCTCTCACATTGTTTATTTTATGTTCTTTGAATTCGTATGCAAGTAATTTCCGTATGGGGTTAAAACCTATATTTGGTATGTAGACAAAAATTTTAGATGGGATCCAGATCTACTTCTGCCATTGAGTGAATAGTGGACTAATGCAGGTAAGACTTGTTTCTTGGATTTTTCAAGTTTATGAGTTTTTTTTATTAATGTGTATATGAGATTTACCTTATGATACATGTGCAGGTGTTGGACTAGAAATTCCTCCTGGCATGTCACCAATAGCACGACCAGTAGCACGTGAGATAGAAGATGCTCCATATGAGGAAGAAGTAGATCCCATGGTGGAGATGGAACACAATATGAAAGTGATCACCCGAGGGATTCCAGAATATGTGACTATAGATGACGTGCCATTGCAATACCAGAGGCATACAGTAGGAGTCTCTGCGATATTGCGTCAGTTATTAGGTTGACTGATTAGAGTGGTCTTGTGTTATTGTGACCATCATGTGGGCAAATAACCTTTCTAGTTTGTTTTTGCATTATTGTAGGCTTTGAAATCCATGTGTCTTGGAACACTTTATTTCTTGAGATTTTGATGGAAAAACTCAAAGAGACGTGATACCTACATACATGCATATATACATATACATATACATATACATATATATGCATGTTTTATTTTCTACTTATGTGTCCATGTACCATGACGATATGATTAGTTTTATAAATTATGCAAATGTCTATCAAGAACATAATTTTCCAATGCATCTATTAATGTATTCAAATTGCGTGGAATGTCTTAATATGTGATAAAATCAAAATTTGTTTCTAGTAATTGAACACGTAGATACATACACAAAATTTGTGGATTTCTTACTGACTAGTGACTATTCAATTGTAACACGACAAGTCATGAATCTAATTTAAAAACTAACTTCCTAATGCCAAGAGAAATTTCTTATGATAACAGTTCAATGACTGCACTTTATTCAGAAATATTATTAGTTGTTTTTCCCAGGAAAATACCTTGTAAATCGACCAACTCACCTTCAAGGGCAAAGAATACCTACGATGCAGAAGACATGTTCCGTGTGCTATGACGAGCACCATCAGAAAAACCAACATAATGGTTTGATGACATCTGCAAACTGAGTGGAACACAAGGTAAGCAGAAAAACACGTCTTCTAAACAAACAATCACACCAAAAAATCAAAACCGCACACCAATGGATTTACACACTAATGTACAAAATTAGTTACATGGAACTCATGCATAATAATTTTTCAGACACCACCCATTGTTGGGCTATGACAATGCATTACCTTAGTAGTCAACTAGCTCATATGCACCTTTTTGCAAGACACGTTTTACAATATATGGTTCATGACACATAGGTTCAAACTTCCTATATCCCAACTTATCGTTGGCTTGATCATACAGGAGGACCAAGTCACCTTCATAAAAAATACGTGGAGAAATAGTTTTATCAAAATGGGCTTTAACTTGTCTTTTCTGTGCTTCAATCACCATCACAGCAATATGACAGGGCTCATCAAGCCTCTCGAGATAAAGAAGTCACTCCTCTTCAGGGGAGGTATCGGGGAGCAGTTCGATAGCTAATTTCAATGAAGGGATTTCACACTCAATCGAGAGTGTCGCCTCTAAACCATAAACCAACTAGAATGGAGTGAAACTAGTGGTTGTCTTAGCCAAAGTCCATTAATCCTAAAGATCCAAGAATAACATGAGATGCCAATCCTTTTTATGCTTCCCAGCGGTTCGTTGAATCATAGTAATCAAATATTTGTTAATTTTTTCAACTTGGCCAGTGGCATGTGGATAGTAAGGAGTTGAGATATCATGGCAAAGACCCAACTAAGGATTCATCTATGCCATCATTTACTGATGAAAATGTGATTTATGATTAGTGACAATGGCTTGAGGAATGCCAAAATGGGCTATGACATGGTTAAAGAGGAATTGAGCAGTAGTGATACTGTCAGCATTATATGTGGCCATCGCCTCGACCCATTTAGTGAAGTAGTCGAGGGGTCGATGATATAGCCATACCCCCTAATCGAGTGAAGGTTACATGTCATGAAATCTATGCCCAATTTATAAAATTAGCCAATGGTAATGACTGGGTGTAAGGGTGCTGGTGTGGCTCACTGTTTGTGGTTATAAATCTGACATTCATGGCACTTTTGAATGACCAGAATACAATCCTTAAAAATGGAAGGCCAAAAATAATTGGTGAAGGATATTCTGAGCAATGGAATAGCCTGACATGTGACCACCACATGCCACATAGTGGCAGTCATTCAAGACTCGTTCAACCTCTTCAAGTGTTAGACATATGTGAAGAACAGAGTCGACACTAACGTGGTATAATGTATCACTAATAATATGATAAGGTTGAGATTGATGTTGGATACGACATTGGTCATATCAAGACAATTCAGATCAGAAAGTTTTGGTCTGAAGATAAACAATGATATCTCCATACCAAGAGTTGAGAGTACTGATGAGAAACAAATTTTGATCAGGAATTTGTTAAAAAAATCAATGGAAGTGTTTGCGGAAGGAAGGGCGCAAATCAATTCGGAAAATACAAATGACTTCTTTGATTTTGTCACAGTAAACTCCAAATCAAACTCTTGCAGGATAACAATCCATTTAGATTACCTTCCCCTAATCAATTGACAAGTCAAAATATAAGTCATGGGGTTGCAGTCAGAAATCACCATGGTCTTCTATAGAAGAATGTAATGATGAAATCATTGAACAACATGTGTTGTTGCCAAGGAAAGTTTCTTGACATGAGCATATCGAGTTTTAGTTTCAATAATATTTCGAATTAAATAATAAACCATGTGTTCATTACCATCTTCATCATCCTAGAACAATACCATAACAATGGTACTATCGGCCTTGACCAAGTAAAGGAAATAATCGCGACGATAGTTGGGGGGTGCAATAAAGGAGCACTGATGAGCATGTTCTTTAGGGAATCAAAATATTGTTGGGAAATTTCATCCCAAAGGAATGGGATCCCCATTTTGAGAAAGTGAGTAAATCCTTTGGCGAGTTCATTGTAGTTAGGGACAAAGTGATGAAGAAAATTAACCTTTCCTTGCAAACTTTGCAATTGATATAGTGGCGTAGGAGGGGGTTAACTTACAATAGCCTCAACTTTTATAGGATTTATTTGGATACCTTCTTGGGACACAAAAAAACCAAAAGCCAACTGAATTCTATGTACTATACACATTTATGCAAATTAAGATGAATATTATAGTGTCGACAATGCAAAAATATGGCTCGAAGGTGGTTTGAATGGTCACAATGCTTAGCTAAATGAGCTGGTACGTCATCTAGATAACGTTGAACAATGTTTCTAATATCATGAAAATAATATGAAATTTTTCTTTGAAAGGTAGCACCAAAGTTTTTCAAGCCAGAAGGGAGATTCTTATTGTTGGGATCCCCCAAGTAAAGTTTTGGGGCTTAAAGCCCAGATTTTGACCAAATCTGATGTAAAGACTTCGTGTTTTGTGGGCGCGAAGATTATAAATGAGTCATAGGGTTGTCGGCCCTCATTTTTGTAAATGTAATGTTGGCTTTAGAGATCCACCCATGGTCCGTGGACCATGGGATTGTATAAATAGAGTGAGGCTCTAAGTTGTAAATCAGTTAGAGAAGTGGAAGTAATAGATGACGAAATGAGTCTTATCTAAGAGTAGGTTCGAGTCTTTAGGCCATAGAGTAGGAGAAGGCTCTGTAGCTGAGTGTGCAGAGGCCTAGTAGTCCATAGCTAAGTGTGCAGACCCTTGCAGCAGAGTGCACAGGGCGAGTCGAGTTTGTAACCTTTGGAGAAGTAATAAAGAGAAGTTTTACATCATTTCTGTGCATATTTTTCCTATTTTGTGCATTGGATGTATCAGATATAAATTGCATTTCTATTTTTATTTGATGCATGAGCTTATATGAATGTGTTGATAAAGTGAATATAAGATAAAGTATCTGTTTACGCGAAGATAACTAACTGTCATAAGAAGATAAGTAAGATACGCGGTGTAACTTGGGGAAGTAGCGCTGATTGCTGCTAGGGCACCATGAAATAACCTCAACCCCTGGTGAGGGTTGCATGAAAGTGATTATAACCGATTGTGAAGGCCTTACAGGTCAGGATAGTGTGTGAATCTATTCACAGTTGGACTAAACAACCCCTCAGACATCTCAAGGGTGCGGAAACTTGGTTCCAGCATCCCCTCATATTGCTTTGGGTGAGACCTCAGTCTGCGCTCCACGGGCTATTGCCGAAAGGGCCAGTAGTATAGGGATTTGTTTGGCTAATTAACTTCAAACCTGGGTCAAGCCCCCTCAAGCCAAAAAATGGTTTTTTTTCTGAGAGCGGAATCTGCATAGAGATGTCTGATGTTGTATCATTGGAATCCAACTATGAAGGAAAATGAAGGTTGGTTGGACATAAGAATTCATGAGTTCAAAACGCAGGCGAACAAGAATTTGCGATTGATGAAAGAAGAGAGGTTAGGCTATTACCTGTACACAGATATCCACGAAATATTTTTTAAATCTTTCCCTATTGAGTTGTACAAGTGGATCACGAAGTTAGCAGATAGCCAAGGAAGGTGGAAAATCGACAATGTTATATTATGAAAAGAGTTTTAAGCAATTACCTTGATGTTCGTAGCTACACACGGTGGAAAAACCTATAGAAATGAAGGAAGTAAGGAACCAGAGAATAACCCTTTGATTTCACCTCCATGAGGGGATGAGGAAGAGCTCGCAAAGGTCTCATCATGAAGTGTGATCAATTTTATAAGGAAAAGGATTTTGCGCATACCACCCCCACCCACACTACCACCCATCCTACCCTCTTAACCTCCATCTTCATATGTACCACCTCCACCACCACCGCGAATCAATATGGAAAGCACGATAAAGTTGCCTGAGTTCAAGGGAGTAGGAAATGAATCTGGACCAGTTTTGGTTTGTGATAAGAATTTCATAGGAAGCGTAGGGAGTTACAGATGATAATATAAAGAAAGTGACACTGATCAACGCTATGCAGGATTGTGCATTGACCTAGTATATTAAGCATTCTAATGACAATCCGAATGTGGGAATCGCAGATATCTAAATTACGCTAAATAAAGAATTTTGCAGGCCGAAGTCAGAAGCGCAGTTGATCATTGGATTCAAAGAGATCATAATGCTACTAGGTGAGACTCCTTAGGAGCTGGATTAGAGACTGAAGTGAATGATTTGCAAAGCTAATATGACTTTGACGGATGGACAACACCGCAAATGGTTTGTAGCATCACTAACACTACATTTGAGGAACGCGCTATTGCAACAGAGGTTAATGACTTAGGCAGAAGACTTGAAGATCACAATGAGGTTGCATGAAACCCCAATGCAGGACCCCAACTTGGGAAATCAGCAGAGCCATGTGCAGTTGAAAAACTTATGCCTTGAGATGAAGAGTTTGAAACAGGAAAGGACAACCTGACCAGAAGTGCATGAAGAGGTGCAGTGCATAAAATGCATGGGTCAGGGTCATGATAAGGACCACTACACAGTGTTTGCGAACTACCTCGTGGGAGGAGAACTGATGTCATTAAGGCCAAAAGTGCAAGCAAGAACTAGCACGACACCTACTTTGTGGTGCACGATTTGTCAAATAGGAGGAAAGCATGCTACAGATAACTGCCATTTGTTACCGAAGTACACGCAGAATTCACAACAAATTTTCTGCAATTTTTGTAGATCGGTTGGATACGATGAGTGTACTTGTAGAATATATGAGCTAATGATGGATAGAACTCCCAACTATAGATTTCAGGTGAAAACGTGACCCCTAGACCTGAATGCAGCAGTGGCGTGAACCGAATTTCAGGGGCACGGACGAGGCCGAGGTGGAGGCGGACCTGGAAGAGGTCGTGGATAACTGATAAGATACAATTGTAGAGGGCCAAGACATTATGCTTGTGATTGTATGAATCCAACGTGCCCATCATGTTTGTATTGTACCTTGTTTTATCATGAGATGGAATATTGTCCTACGCTGATAGCTAAGATATGCGACAAGGGAGCACTACCACCTCCCCTGACTCAGAACCTGCAAATGATGAGGTCTGAGCCACGTGAGGAAGACCCAATTGTGAACATTATGCACTGAAGTGGAATCATGATGGGGGATGATAAAGGCAAACAACCCGAGGATAGTACTTGGGTTCCCAAGTCTCCAACGAAAGAAGGAGAGTTTGATTTGGAGCACGCTAAGTAAACCTTCATGGAAGCTAAGAAGAGCATCACTAATGCCTCCACTTCAGGAAGCCAAGATAGACTCGAGCCAGAAATGGACCCATCTATGCTTACAACGTTCGTGGAAACATGCATGAAGCCACTGCGTGATAGTAAGGCTGTAAAAGGATTGCAGGAACTCATTAACAGATGTGTTGGGACCGTGCCAAGAGAGTCATGCATATTTAGGAAGATTGGAAAGAATGTGACTAGGACAAGTAGAGAAATGAGGCTAACTACAGAGAGTGGACAATATGAGATGGACCATGTAATTTTGGATTTAGGATCAAATGCAAACAGTCTGCTGAAGCAGACATGGGAGTGATGGGGAGGCCTACACTGTAATGATCTCCTATTCAGCTACGAATGGAGAACCAACATAAGATAATGCCCATGGGGAAATTGCAAGGAATCACCATGGATATTGAGGGAGAGAGCACGCTAGTATACTTTGAAGTGATAGAGATCTTTGATTATAAAAATCCCTACCCCGCGCTCTTAGGAATTGATTGGGCCACTAACATGAACGGGGTGATTAATCTAAAGAAGTGCAAGATTTTTTTTGAAAAGAAATCTATGTGCATAGCTATAACCTTGGACCCTACAGAAGGATCATGCTACATAGAGCTAGTGTGTGACTATGAAAGTGATGATGATTTGGACTGCATCTACAAAATAATCGCGCGAGAGAAAGACTGGGTAAATCCCACCATAGATGGACGAATCTCATGGGAGCGCGAAAGCTCCTACACTTTAGATTCGGATGAGGAGATAGAGCGATGGCAGAATCAGTTACACAAGGTAACCATGCTGAACTGTAATATGATGACAAGATCACTGGGCTGCGTATCGATAGAAGTGAGGGATCTTCCTAATTATGATGGGTTAAGTGAGGTAGATACTTTCCTAGATAAATTTGAAAGGGAGGTGCTAGAAAAGCAACATTTCCAGGCCTTGAATTGGGTATTATGCACTACACCCGCAAGGTGGTGGGGTATGCACAGAGGAAATTTTGAAGACTGGCATGAATGCAGGAGAATGATGTGCATACAGTTTGGGAAGCCTAAGATGTGACTAGTAGAGAAGTATGATGGACAAGATGATCCACGTGCACAGCTAGCCAAGTGGACGAAGGTCTATGGAGAAAAGCCACAACCTAAGTGGATGCACCTATTCTGTCATACCCTAGATGTTACACCCATGAATTGGGATATAGAGACAGAGCTCCACCATGGGACAAGTGAATGGGATATCCTGTGTGAAGGGTTCATGATGACCTTCAAATTTGAGGATAGATGGTGGGACAGTGTTGACGAAGTGCTACAAGAGGTAAAGGAAGTTATCTTTAGGATACCACAGGAGCCGGTAGAATTGATTAAGCCTGAATGGGCTACTGAGTTGAGTTGCATGCTGGAATGTTATAATGTAAGCACTGAAGAAGAAGATGAAGATCCACGGAAAATTAACATTCCAGAAATAGAATGCCATTGCGAGGTTCAAGGACCACAGATTGAGAACCCTAACATCACTATGCCAGTAAAAACGAAGTGGGTGAACATTGGTACAAAGGCCGAACTTAAGTTTACAATGCTCAGTGACTACTGGGACGACACGACGGTGGATAAGGTCACTGAGTTACTCTGTGAGTACTAGGACTTATTCCCAACCAAGTTTACAGATTTAAAGGGAATCATCAAGGATTTAGGAATGATGAGGGTCATGTTAAAACTTGATGCAAATCCAGTTAAGCAGAGGCCTTACCACTTAAATCCGAAATACAAGGAGAAGGTCCACATAGAGCTAGACAAAATGCTTGCAGCAGGAACCATTGAGCTGATGGAAGAGTCCGATTGGGTAACTCTAATGGTGGTGCAAGAAAAGAAGCAGAAGGACGAGATAAGAATATGCATGGATCTCAAAAAATTGAATGATGCTTGTGTGCATGATCCATTCCCAACTCCATTCACAGATGAGGTGTTGGACAATGTCGATGGGCAGGAAGCATATTCTTTCACTGACGGGTTCTCAGGGTACCACCAGATCAAAATCGCTTCGCAAGATAGGAGCAAGAGAACCCTCATGATTGACATATTACAAAAGCAACGCGAAAAGGCATGGCACAATCGACATATTAAGTTGTGCACCTTCAAGGTGAATGATTTGGTGTTACTGTATGATAGTAAGTTTGATAAATTCCCAGGAAAATTCAGTTTGCATTGGCGAGGACCGTATGTTATTAAGGAGGTCACAGATAGAGGCATGGTGTAGTTGGTAAAGTTAAATGGCAAACCTTTCCCAAGAAGAGCGAATGGCAGTCAGTTGAAGCCATACACAGGTGGCTCGAATATCTAAGTAGCCCACTGAAGAACAGTCTTAGCACTCTAGGTAGCTAAAGGGAGGCACAGGACTATAAACATATGTAGGGAACGTAGGAGCAGATACAAGGAAGAAGTTCAGATACAATAGCCTGTGAACAATGCGTGCAGGAGATACAGTTGGCAGCTGCTTAGTGTGTTGTTGATCTTGCAACAATTCAGACAGAGTTGGGAGGTCTCTATGCCAAGATATTCTCACCGACAAAGTGACTCGAGGGTCAGTCGTGATGTTTGTGTTGGGGGCCTGTTGGGCACGGGATCCCCCAAGGGAATTTTTGGGGCTTAAAGCCTAGATTTTGACCAAATCTGATGTAAAGACTCCGAGTTTTATGGGCGAGGAGCACGAAGATTGTGAATGAGTCATAGGGATGTCTGCCCTCATTTTTGTAAATTTAATGTTGGCTTTAGAGATCCACCCATGGTCCACGGACCATGGGATTGTATCAATAGAACGAGGCTCTAAGTTGTAAATCAGTTAGAGAAGTGGAAGTAATAGATGAAGTATTGAATCTTATCTAAGAGTAGAGTCAAGCCTTTGGGTCGTAGAGTAGGAGAATGCTCTACAGCTGGGTGCGCAGAGGCCTAGTAGTCTGTAGCTAAGTGCACAGGACAAGTCGAGTCTGTAACATTTGGAGAAGTAATAAAGAGAAGTTTTGCATCATTTCTATGTATCTTTTTCCTGTTTTGTGCATTGGATGTATCAGATATAAATTGCATTTCTATTGTTTATTTTATGCATGAACTTATATGAATGTGTTGATAAAGTGAATATAAGATAAATTGTCTATTTACTCGAAGATAACTAACTTTCATAAGAAGATAAGTAATATACGTGGTGTAACTTGGGGAAGTAGCACTGATCACTACTAGGGCAGCGCAAAATCACCTCAGCCCCTGGTGAGAGCTGCGCGAAGGTGATTATAATAGATCATCAAGGCCTCGTAGGTTAGGATAGTGTGCAAGGTGTCCTACACAAAGCTATTCACAGTTGGACTAAACGATCCCTCAAACATCCCAAGGGTGCGGAAACTTGGTTCCAACGTCCCCCCATACTGCTTCAGATGAGACCTCAGTCCCTGCTCCGCGTGCTATTGCCAAAAGGGCCAGTAGTATAGGGATTTGTTTGTCTAATTAACTTTGAACCTAGGTTAGGGCCCCTCAAGCCAACAATTATAGGAAAAAGTCCCCCATGGAGAAATGAAGGTTGTCTTGTGTTGATCAGCAAGTAATATATTGATCTGGTTATAACTAGAAAAACCATCCATAAAAGAGAAAATCTCACTCCCGGCACACTCATTGATGATTTGATCAATAAACGAAGTGAGATAGTTATATTTTTGGCATGTGCGATTGATGTCGTGGTAATCAACCAACACTCAGATCGTTCCCTTCCTTTTAGTAACAAGTATAATGTTAGAAAGCCAATCTATCTATGGGATAGGATAAATAAAACCAACTTTTAGAAGTTTTTCAACTTTTTCCTTAATAAGAGCAACCTTCCTAGGATGCATGGGATGGAGCCATTGTAAAGTGGGCATCGCATCAGGATACTTAGGTAATTCATGCACCACAATAGTTGAATCAATGCCAGACATTTACTCATACGACCAAAGCGAAGACATTGCAAAATTCTTTGAAAAGATCAATGTAAACCCTGATCTCATCAGGAGAATAGTAAACCCCATTGTGGATGTTCTCAACAATTCCAGGTTTAATGGAAATGTCGAGGGACATGGTTGTAGTAATATTTCCCATATTACCTTCAGACAAGACTTCATGGACCAAAATAGGTGTTTGAAGGGGATGCATCGAGTTATGAGAAGCAAAAGCTTCAAGACACGAAGGAATTTCACTTAGGCTTGGAAGAAACAAGGAACAATGATGAATATTGTTCCAAGGAGTTTTGAGAAGAGACATAACCTCAAAAATACTCTTGTCAGTGTCGAATGTCTCATTCAAAGGATCCAGGGAATCCCAAGAACCAAGCCAAGGAAATTGCACATAGGTATCTAGGTTTATACTGAGAACAATGTGACTTTCTGAAGTAGCTACTGCAGCCCAAACAATTTCATGATAACCTTGTTCCAAAGGGCTTAGCAGCATAATGTCACCAAATGAATCAATCTGCTCTAGAGAAGGAATAATCTATGGATTTGTAGAAACAAAGATCATATTGATCGAGGCAAAATGCAAAAGTGGGAAAGAAAACATTCTCATTAATAAGAATATTTGAAAGGACCTGGCCCATGCTCTCATATGGAATATCAGTATTTCCCACATATGGGACATTGCTGTTCGAGGCATTAGAAGAGAAAAAGGACAATGGATCGACAATGACAATTTTTCCTTCATGAGGAAATTGGAGCACCTAGAACAAAGTACATGACATGGTTCCAACTTTTCCCAAGTAGAAGGTTGTAATTCAGATTTGCGTCTACAAATTCTACTTCTATCTCGACAGTCTTCCCTTTCAAAGTGATGGGAAAACTTGTGAGAATACCATAAGTACGAGAATCTCAGCCATACAAGGCCTCCAATGTGTTTGACAACTAGTTAAGGGGTGGAGAGCCAATAAATTTCCAATATGAAACAGACATGATGCAGGTCGAAAAACCTTCATCAATAACAGTCTGATGGATCATCTTTCCTTTTATAATAACTTGAATAAAAAAGGTAATCTGATGAGGAAGATGAGGAACATGGTTTTTGAGATCGAAGGTAATCAAAATAGAACCATGAAGATCAATGGGTCCTATAGTATAAAATAACGACTTCTGCTGCGTTGGAGATGTTTGAAGAACTTCCAAGGTGGACATCATTGAAGGTGATTGAGCTAGAACTTCGACAATACTGTAATGTTGAGCATCTCTAGCATTCAGATTATAGGATGATTTCTGAAGCACACCTTCAGGAGGCAGTCTGAGAACATATTCATTATTAAGTGTCTTAAAATGGAGAGGACCAGAACTGGGTGGAGTAGAATTAGAAGGTATATCAATGGCTTCTTTCTCCACCATCTATTTTTGAGGGGTTTGATAATATTTTGATCAACTAATGACCAAGATAGGCAATGAACCCATCATCATGTATACTTGAGAACTAGATGAGTCAGAGGATTGTGGTTGGTCGACCAACTGAGTCTACTGAGATGGAAATGGATCTTTCAAAATAGTTGAAGTCCCTTTGTTATGAAACCAACCAAAAAAAAGATAGAAAAGAGAGATCAATGCCTTCAAAATAATCCTCTTCGAGGGGGAAACCTCCTTTACATCACACAAATGAATAATTCTGGCATGATACAAATGACATGAACTCCTTTCTATATATAGGAGTCTAAGGGGTCATAATATAATCAGAGCTGACATAACAATAATAATGCAAGGGCATAATAATAACAATATGGGGACTACATGGGAACAACAATATAATAAGGGATTTTCACTAATAACAATAAGGGGTTAAACTAGTAGTATAGGGGCCTAAAATGCCCCTCTCCTTCAAAAAGTGTTGTCCTCAATGATTGAGTATTTTTGGATGCTTCTGTATAAAATTCTCATCCTCCCATGTGGAATCTTCAGCGGGTAAGTTCTTCCACTTGATGAGATACTCTGAAATTGATCGATTTTGTAGCTTTCGGTTTCTTGTTTCTGTGACTGCTTCAGGTTCCAATATGATTTTTATTTCCTTGTCATGTTCTGGCAATATGTTTTGAACTGGGATCTTCTCATTAGGTAAGGTCACCATTTCTCAAGTACATGTAGTCTTGCCAACATTTCCTTCTCAGAAATAGCCTTGCGTAAATACTTTCCTTTGATTGGACAACTTTTGAAAGCAATGGGTCTTTCTTCTCACATTAAAACATCACCAATTCCATTTCCTGAGGCATCACATTCCAGAAAAAAGGTTTTTGTGAAGTCTGGCATAGATAAGACTGGTGCTTGGCACATTACCTCTTTAAGATGTTCAAAGGCCTCCGTTGCTTCTGGAGTCCGTGAAAATGCATCTTTATTCAATAATGTTGTTTTCAGAATGTCTTCAGTCTTCATTCTGATTTGATGATATCCTTCCAGACACATGCCCCATGACCCATCCTTCTTGTGCACCAATACTACTGGAGCAGAGAAAGAACTTTGGCTAGGTTGAATTCTACTAGCCTCTAGCATTTTTGCAACCATACATTTAATTTCACACTTTTAGGCATAGGGATATCTGTAAGGACTGATGTTTGGAGGAACACTTCTTGGAATCAAATGAATAACATGATCATGATCACAAATAGGTGGGAGGCCTTTGGGAGTCTCAAATATTTTGACATGATTATCCAAAACGTTTTGGAGATCTGGAGACATAGATAATTTTGATGTGGGAACCTATAGTGAACATAATTGTGCAATTACACCCCATTGTTCTTTCTTTAGAAGCTTTGTCATGCTGCTAGAGTTGATTATCTTCCTAGTTTCCCTTCGATGCCCCTTAAATAAAATTCGTTTCCTTCCCAAAAAAATTTCAAGAGAGGTTCTTGAAAATTAAAAGCTATCATACCCAAATATTGTAGCCATTAGACTCCTAGTACAACATTTGCACCACCCATTGGAATGGAAAGCATTGGACTATTTAAGACATATTCTCCCATGGATAGCTTGATATTATGGCACTTTCCAAAGTTATTTATGGTTCCTCCATTTGCAATCATTACTTGACACTTTGGTGTTGGATATAAGAAGCAATTCAATTCCTTGGATATCTTACAATGAGTAAAATTATGGGTACTACCCGAATCAATCAACACTATTACCTTTTTCTTCTTGATATGCCCTTCTATCTTGAGGAGTTGTAATTCTTGCCAATGCATTACAAGATATAATTGAATTCATTTCTTCTTTCTCTGGGGTTGATTCTTGGTGTATATCCTCTTCGTTTGACATTTCTTGATCCTTTTCTTCCTGGTATTTCACTGCTTGAACCTTCTTCTTCTTGATATGTCCTTCTATCTTGAGAGATTGAGGAGTGGTAATTCCTGCCAATGCATTACAAGATATGGTCGGATTCATTTCTTCTTTCTCTAAGGTTGATTCCCTATGTATATCCTCTTCTTTTGACATTTCTTGATCCTTTTCTTCCTCCTCTTCACAATCTAAGTAAAATAATTTCTTCTCAGCACACTTATGACCTTTAATGTATTTTCTATCACAATTGTAACAAAGCCCTTTTACTCTTTTTTCTTCCAATTGTTGTGGTATCGACCTTGTAGGTTATGGAAGGTTAGGAGAAACAGCACTTCCATATTTATAGTTGTGAGTGGTAGAATTCCTTGTTGCCATAATTTTTCTTTCCACTTTTCTTGCCAACATGTATGCCTTCAATGAATCAGGTTCCTAAAGGAGAACCTCATGTTGGATGTTATCTTTTAAAGTCCCTATGAAGACATCAATCCTCTACTTCTCTAGAATATCATTTACCCTTATATTAAATTTTTGGAGTTCCTCAATGTGCTCTTCCATTCAACCCTTTTGTTTTAGATTTATTAATTGGCTAAGGAAGGTGTTGTTCTTTGTCTCCTAATAATGTGCTATCATTTCCTCCGTGAAAATTGACTAGATGACAAGTGCTTTACAAGAACAAAGCTCTCTATAACGTACAAACTGATTTGGTTCTAAATAGAAAGATGCAATATGTACCTTTTGTAACAATTGCACATCATATAGATCACAATATTGTTCCATATGTAGTATCCTATTTACTGGATCCTTGCCATCAAACTTCCTCATATTGCTTTTTCTTGATTTTAGGAGTTCGATCTTGAAATGACTGTAACTTTGTAATTTCATATCTTTAAGTTCCCCAATATCGGCCTCTAATTACCGTCTAAGTCCTCTTTTTAAACCTACAAGTTGGAATCACAATTGGATTCCTGAAGAAAGAGTTATGCCCAATCTCCCGTGATGACCTAATTATAGACTGGTTTAGAAGAGTGAACTTGTATGACATGCCACATGTCACTATTTAGACCTTAGGTTCTGACACTGATACCCAAAAAACTACAGTATGTCTTATTTCAATCACTTTTTACAAAATTTGAATCAAAGCCTCCAAGAGAGAGTCATCATGATTTTCCCAAGATCACATGTTTGGAATGTAATTCAGGGGCCTGTAGAAATCCTAAATGCATTGAAATGTCTCTCCTAAAATATAGCAAAGAAAAATCTAAAATCCAGGCCCGGGCTTCACCAAGATTGTAGTTCAAATGGGTTTTAATTTCAGAATCTAACACCTCATAGAAAAAAAATTATAGCGAAAATTCCAGAATGACTTGTTTGAGATGGAATTGTGGAGCTTGCAAAAACCCTAACTTCCTAAGGTCATCTCTCTGAAAATATAGAGAGACAAGATCTAAACTTCGGACCTGAGATTCAGAACGATTTCGTCTCAAATCGATTTTTTTTTTATCTTCTTAAATGTCACGGAAACAAAATTATAGTGACATTTCCATGAAGGCTTCTTTGGAGTAGAGAAACCCAAGAATCCAAAGCTCTGATACCAAATGTTATGTATCTAGCTCATAAAAACATAGAAAAGAGAGATCAATGCCTTCAAAATAAGCCTCTTTAAGGGGGAAGCCTCCTTTATATTACACAAGTGAATAATTCTAGGATGATACAAATGAGAAGACATCCTTTCTCTATATAGGAATCTAAGGGGTCATAATATAATGAGCATCGACATAGCAATAATAATGTAAATGTTAAAAATACCAACAAGAAATGATAAAAATAGAATCCAGAAATTCCAATTTTAATTTTTCCTTGAATTAAAATTGTGAATTAAAATCGAATTTAGTCTCACCAGTTGCATGGAAATAATTAATTAATTCATTATGGATTAATTAGTTGGAGAAATTCAAGTTAGAAGGCTTTCTAAAGTCATGCAACAATTATCCCTTCAATTAAGGAGATTATCCCTTAATTAAGGAGATAAGATTGAGTTATATTTGAGTTGTAATTAGTTAACTCAGTTTACTAAGTTAAGTCCAGTTAAATTAGTTCCAAACTATTTGAGGAAATAATTGTGAGTTACCAGTCAGTTGATGCATGCATGCACTCAACTAGTGTACTCCAAATAACTTAAGGTTCCCTCATCAGAAACTCATGCATGTCTATTATGAGAAAGACCCAATTGTGATTAAAGTCAAGGACAATGTAATATCAGTTGCATGTTTTCTCTTATAAAGGAAACTCATGCATGCAGTCAAGGTAAGGTCCCTTGAGGATTGCACAGTTCATACAGGGTGTGAGATCAATGTGAGAGATAATTTTACCACTTGGTTGGAGAAGATCATCCTAGAGGAACAACGCAAGGAAATAGGAGCTTGGAGGGTAGAGAGAAAGGCTTGTGAGAAGCCAAGTTTGCCTGTGAGCATCCAGGAGGTTTATACTGATAGTTGGCTAGCCGTGAGAGCTAATTCTTTGTATAATTCTGGTGTATTTCCACCTTGTGTGATAATACAGATAGTGGGGTTTTTAGCTGAGGCTTTCCCTAAAGTATTTTCATATGTATTGTGTAGTGATTCTTCTTCTTGTTGTTATATGTGTTTAGCTCGATCTTGCTCAATATTTAGGCTTCCACAAAGAAAATTAATAGTAGAAGTAGATTATAGTATTTTGCTTTGGTATATTACATTATCAGGTTAATCTATAGTCAGATGTTCTACATGGTCTTAGAGCTAGATTTGTAGAGAATTTGCAGACTTTCTACATGTTATCAGAGCCTAGTTTATTGGAGCTGTGAATAGTATATGAAGAAGAGAATTCAAAGTTTGAAGCTCAGGGTTGCAGATGCAAATAGAATTGATATCATACTTCAAGGTTGGCCAATGGTGTTCTATGGCTTGAGACTCAAGTATGCCTTGGAAGGTAGCTCAAATTACATAGCATGGAAAGATCACATGGAAGTTGTATTAGAAGACAATGGCTTGAAGGATTTCATTGATCAAGAAATCCCAAAGCGAGGTTCAACTAATGCACAAGAGTTGGATGAGTGGAATAAGTGTGTTGCATGGGCAACATGGATCATCCTTGAGGGAGTTTGAGATCATATTGTCTTGAGTCTCCATGGGAAGGATACTCCATATTCAATGTGGAAGACATTGAAGGACCTCTACCAGAACAGTAGCGACTAGAGGAAATTGGTGCTCAAGGATAAGCTTCGAAGGATCAAGATGGAGTAGGGCAATACTATTTCCACATATTTGAACAAGCTCACCACTTGCAGAGATGAGCTTAGCAGTGTGGGAATAACTACTGCCGATGATGATATGGTGAGCCTCGCTCTCCTTGGCCTTCCAAAGAGCTTGAATATTTATCAGGACTCTAAGAATGGAAGGGAGAAATTGTCAGATTGGGAATGACTATGGTCGGATCTGATGCAGGAGGAGATCAAGAGGAGCACTCGAGATGGTTCCTCATCCAACGATGATGAAGAAGAAAATATTTCCTTAGTGAGTAAGGCAAGGAAAGGGAAGGGGAAGGATTCCCATTCCAGATTGAATTATTCTCATGGAGGGAAGAAGGGTGAAAAGTCTAAAGTGATATGCTTTAATTGTCATGAGATGGGACATTATGCGACTAATTTCCCATCGAAGAAGTCCAAGAAGGGATCCTAGGATGGATCAGAAGGTGAGGCATTAGCCTCTCAGTTCGAATTGGACTTTATCCTCATCGCATGCATGGTGTCAACGATGATGGGTTGTGTTTGGTATCTTGACAGTGGAGCATCATTCCGCATGACCAGAGATAAAATTTTATTCAGTACCTTGGAGGAGAAAGACCTCAAGATGCACATAGAGATGGGTGACAATGGAAGGTATAATATTTTAGGTGTGGGCACTGTTTCTTTTTAGAGGGAGCATGGAGCTTCTATCACCTTGACAGATGTGAAGTATGTTCCTGGACTAAATAAGAACTTGGTATCAGTCACGATGTTGGAGGACAAAGGGTATGATGTTGTCTTAAGTAAAGGAAAGGCATTCCTTAGACACACCGCCATGAGACAGGTGAAACAAATCAGTTCACGAGTTAAGAATGAGTATGCTCTTCAGGTTCAAGATGCATGCAAGGCCTTGAGGAGCAAGGATATGTTAGAGACTTGGTGGTTGAGAGGGAGAGTAAATTACCTCTCAACATGCAGTCCCAGAAGAAGTCTCAAACAATTATGGAGGAGCCACAATTGGAGAAGTGGGCAGAGGGATCACATGTAGCCATATCTCTAGGTGTGACGTGGGGTGATGTGGAGTGATAGTCCCAAAAAGGCTGAAATTGGGTAGGGTCCATTGAGAGGTCTTATCTCATGGATCGTACCTTGCTACAGGAGCCCAAAGTACATAGCAGTGGGAGGAATCAGTGGGATTGATGCAGCCAGAGATCAAAGTGACAGAGGATAGAGCAATTAGATACTGAAGGGCATAGAGAAGGATTGAAAACAATGCAAAAAGGCAAAGTCAGCAGAAGCGCAAATTTTTCAGTTGACAGAGGCAATAGTAGTTAGAGACTTTGATGACAAATGCATCACACTGATTCAGGTTGGATGTATTTCTTGTTTCTTGAGTTGCTGGAGCAACAACACTAGAGAGAAGTGTTGCATACATAATGTTCCAAAGGTTCACGATCGGGATCGAGTTGAATTCCTTTCTTGTTGAGAGGGAGTGTTGAAAATAGCAACAAGAAATGATAAAAATAGAATCCATAAGTTCTAATTTTAATTTGTCCTTGAATTAAAATTTTGATTTAAAATTGAATTTAGTCTCACCAGCTACTTGGAAATAATTAATTAATTCATTATGGATTAATTAGTTGGAGAAATTCAAGTTAGAAGTCATGCAAACATTATCCCTTAAACTAAGGAGATTATCCCTTAATTAAGGAGATAAGATTGAGTTATATTTGAGTTGTAATTAGTTAACTCATTTTATTGAGTTAAGTCCAGTTAAATTAGTTTCAAACTGTTTGAGGAACTAATTGTGAGTTATCAGTCAGTTGATGCATGCATGCACTCAACTAGTGTACTCCAGATAACTGAAGATTCCCTCATCAGAAACTCATGCATGCCTATTCTAAGAAAGACCCAGTTGAGATTAAAGTCAAGGAAAATGTACTATTCATTGCATGTTTTCTCTTATAAAGGAAACTCATGCATGCAGTCAAGGTAAGGTTCCTTGAGGATTTCCCAGTTCATAGAGCGCGTGAGATCAGTGTGAGAGATCAGTTTTCCACTTGGTTGGAGAATATCATCCCATAGGAACATCACAAGGAAATAGGAGCTTGGAGGGTAGAGAGGAAGGCTTGTGAGAAGCCAGGTTTTCCTGTGAGCATCTAGGAGGATTGTACTGAGAGCTGGCTAGCTGTGAGAGTTAAGGCTTTGTATAATTCTGATGTATTTCCACCTTGTACGATAATACAGATAGTGGGGTTTTTAGTTGAGGCTTTCCCCAAAGTATTTTCATGTGTATTATGCATTGATTCTTCTTCTTCTGGTTATATGTGTTCAACTTGATCTTACTCATTATTTAAGCTTCCACAAAGAAAATTGATAGTAGAAGTAGATTATAGTATTTTTCTTTGGTATATTGCATTATCAGGTTAATCTATAGTCAGATTTTCTACATGGTCTTAAAGCTAGATTTGTAGACAATTTGCAGAATTTCTATAGTAAGGGCAAAATAATAACAAAAGTGGGCTTCTATGGGGCACAATAATAACAATATGGGGACTACATAGGCACCAAAATTTAATAAGGGGGTTGCAGTAATAACAATAAGGGGTTAAACTAGTATTATAGGGACCTAACACCCTTTCAACAAACGACTAACTTCAACACATTGGGGACAATATTTGGTATAATGATCTTCCTCACAAATGAGGCAAGGGTATTTCGGCTTTCATTTGGAGGCATCATCAGCAGATGAATTGGGAGGATCCTGTTTCGGGGTATCAAAATTTTCTTGTCTTTTACCCTTTTTCTTACCTTTCGAGGCTTTATCTGTTGTGGTAGACTGGATGACATTGACCTCGGAGGTTTTACTAGGATTCGACATAATTTTTGAAGGATGACTAGAATCAATATCTGAAATAGATTTTTATTTTGAAGAAGTTTTGGTGGAAGTTTGAGACAATGATCCAATTATACCATCAATAAGTGGTAAATCGTGAGACTTTGAAGATGCCAGATCCAAAGATGGTCTTGGAGCATCAGGAAATCTTTCATATAGTGTGCCAGACTAGGAATAGACTAAGTCCAAATATTGGGCACATGCAATAGCTTGGTCCTCGGTAACACATCCACCCATTGCTATATCTTTAACAATTTTGTTTACAAATTATTCGGTGAACCATTTAGTTAAAAAGTCATAAGGAATTTCAAATTTGAGGCGACGTCGACGTCTCCATTCATGGATGTGATCGGAAACATGGGTCACAGTATCTTGCTTCAGAGAGGTAAGAAAATGAGTTCCAGTTTCATACTAAACCGACAACTGGAAGTGGGGGAGGAAGGCCATATCCAAAGAATTAAAGTATGCTAGGTACCTTGAGGCAACTCGACATACCACTTTGTGGCAGCACCTGTCAAGGTTCACTGAAAGAGGCGGAGATGAATAGAATCGTCAACATAAGAATTGGAAGAACACCATAAGTGATATTTCATCACATGGGTTGAGGGTCCTCTTTAGATTTTCCTTCGAACTTGGGGAAATCGCTAGGAATTTTAGTAGGAACTAGAGGCTAATAAGGAGAATGAATAATGGGATCATTAGTAAGCCTCGATACATCAGCTAGTTCCAACGTAGCTAAAAACAACAATTGTGGATTAAAAGGTGTATAAGGCCTTTGAGGAGGCTAAACTTGCAAGTTCCAAACTTGTTGGTAGGGATTCTACTCCCAAAGTGGAGGATTTTGACCATAGTGGGTTTGATTCTACCCCCACTAAGGGGTACATTGACCATAAGGTGAATCCTGTCTAGGGTAGCGTTGATATTGACCTACCATAGGTTGTTGATAACCATAAGGAGGATGAAAATTATGTGCACATATGGATTGTAAGTTTGTTGCACCTGCTGACCCTGGATATGAAGTGACTGGCCCTACTATTGCAGGGGTTGACCTTGTGTCTATAATGTTTGACCTTTTTGGTATATCGGTTGAGCTTTCTTCTGCAAGGGTTGACCTTGCTGCTGCAAAGGTTGGCCTCGCGGATGCCATGGTTGGTTGGGTTGTTGAACAAACTACATTTTCTATTGAAAAGGTTTCCCTTGCTGCTATAAAGGTTGTTGGACAGTTCCTTGAGGGATTTAGTGTGGGTATTGGTAAGTTCCAAACGAGATTTGACCATATGCATTGGGAATAGAAGTTTGACCAGGTTGCACAGGAAGGCCTACTTGCGGAATATAGGATGGATTTTGCAGTGCTTGTGAACCATATGGAACATAAGATAGTTGGAGTGGTATCTGGGCTGTGTAAGGCCATTGATACTGGATATTACCTACCCTGGATGAACCAACGGGGTCAGGAATACCACTAGGATTAGGTTGACTAACTCCAACCATGTGAGGTTGTGATCCACTCATATAATTTCCACTGACATAAGAGGAATGTTCCCCCCCTGCCCCCCACGCCCCCACCCAAAGCTATGAATATGGCGGTGTTACATTTTGTTCACTTGACGGAGGGGCTAAGGAACTTATAGACGCATGAACTGAAATATTCAGTTGTAGCAGAATGGAAATTTGAAATGACGGTAAAGATTGTGATGGAATCATCGGTTGAATGGGAACTGAAGTGATGGCAGTTTGTACAGGTATTTGAGAGGCCACTTTGGGAATAAACGAATTGGAATTAGGCATATTGGGAGTTCCTGAAACTAATTTAGCCAAGGTTGTATAACCATGTGGAATCATAGGCCCACTATTTTTAGGAAGTGTTTGAGAAATAAATCTTCCCGTATAAGGAAAGCCTTCAGGAGGAAATTCATATTCAAGCTCTTCATCAAAATTAGGATTGTGAGTAGTAGAGACTTCCAGAGGACCTTGAGGAGAGGTTGGAATCTCACCTTCTAAATCCATTAGTAGAAACAGTTGGCGAGGAAGAATCCAATATGCACGAGGAAATAACTCCAAAGGAACACTAGGTAGATTGTATGGACTATAAGGATGTTGAGGAGATATCAGAAAAGGATCAAATAACGGATTTGGAGGGTATAAGACAAACCTATGTGGACTCTCGGGGGTTTCTAGATCAGACACCTGAGGTGATAAAGAATCTAGAGGTGGTGGACGAGAAGTAAGGGGTTGGATGCTTGGGATAATCCCAAGTTCAAATCCATGAGCTTCAAGTGACTGTGAAAGTTCTGGATGAACTCCTTGTGATGACCCTTCAATATTAGAGAAAAAAGGGGAACTATGGGGTGAACTCAATGGTTCAACCACGATGACTTTCTCTCAAGAGAAAAAGAACTAGAGATGATTTGTTATGGGATGATTAAAACTAAAATTTACAAGGAATTACTCAATATGGGGCCAAGAAGCAACTGCATGGCTTTGACATGTTATTGTTGGCATTTAATTTTATGACACGAAACAACAAATAAATCAAAATGGGTAGTACTAGGCAAGAGGGTTTACCAAGTAACCGTGAATTATTATATACACCTTAGCTGAAATGAAGGACTTGACATATGATGACCAATCACCACGAATGTTGTGTTAGGTGTATCATGTTTACAAGGTGTCTGACTCAGTTACTTATGGCTAAAGGATAGAAACATAATGGGGTATCCCAATATATACTAGATAGTACGTAGAGTACAAGTTTGAATTAACATTGTTTAATGTAGAACCATTTGATGAGAGCGTCCCTATATACTTATCATACTGAAGTGCCTCCTATATATCCGAAATTATTGGAGAACATTCTATATACTTCCAAACTGGGATGAGAGTTCATCCTCGGGATACCTGCAGGCAGTTAACGACAATTGCTAGGTTTAAAGATGTCATAAAACGCCTCTAGCCTAGACGTCAAGATATTTGTGTTATATGACAAATTATCCTTAGGTTAATTGAGGTAAATTTTAAGTTTATCTTGGATTAAGTTTCAATTTGATGGCTTAATGATGTCACTTGTATTCCTATAATGCAACTAGATGATAAAAATGAAATATTTTTCATTCGATGAAGGAAAACTTAATGAAGGAAGAGGGACAACGAAATAATGCATAAGAACACAACTCCTTATCTTCCAATGAAAAATGTAAAAATGAAATCTAATATTTCATTTCACTAACAAATACAATACCAAAAATGCAATCCTATAAGAAATGAAAATTACTTTCCTTTCACTAAGATGCACTAATCATTCTCTTTCACTTTGATTCAACAATACAAACTAATGCAATGAGAAAAGGGAAAATGCAATCTAGCTCAATGAAAATGAAAATTTCTTTCACTTGATGGGTTCGAATGCAAAAAATTTCTCAAAAATACTTAAATGAAGACATATTTCACATTTTCTTTCTGAAATATAAGAATGAAAACAGGTACTCTCTTTCAGTCTATTGATGCCTTGAAAATCGTTGCATCAATATGGGCGTAAACCACCCAGTCCGGACCTTAAAGTAGTTCCTTTTCTATTTGGAATAGTGGCTCCAACTGGTGTAACTAGGTCCAGTTACCTTTTCCCAATTACTATCGGTTTTACAATATATCTTCAACTACCAATATCTAGGGATATCGGATCAATTCTTCTAGATGACCAAGAAAGAAGAATGAACCTTAAGTTGTTTTTGTGGAACAACCAAACCAATCTAAATTTTTACCTCTTTAAATAGAGGGCATCTAAAATTTAAGATCTATGATAACACATGCAAGACTAAGCCTACAATGCAATTAATCTAGCCTATCTCGATTGATGTAAAGGGTAACCCTTATCTCAATCGAGAGCCAACATAACTTAATGGTTAAATAAGCCTTAAAGAATTAGAATTAAGATGGAGGAATTAGATGAAGGAGATAGCTCACAAGATTTGATTCCTCATTAACATAAATACTAACAATTAAACACTTAGTAAATAGTTACATAAATTCCTATTGAAAATACATCCAATTCCTTATTTGTCATATGCATAAGAACTACAAAGATTCATGATGAATTACTGAATTAGTTAAAATAAGACATCATGTATGCAAGCAAACAATTATCATCCTAAATTAGAAGATAGCTTGCCGGTCTAAGATTATAACTATCTATTCCTATGCAAACTTCAACTCTCATATTATATATATAATTAGGCTGTAGAATAGTCTAATTAGAGTTTTAAATGAATTAACACTCACGATTCAACAATAGTGCATGAATCCAATTATTAACTCACACATTCAAATATAATTTGGAATATTGAAATACGAATTTATTTGAGTTAAATCTTGTAAATAATAGTGTTAAACATAATGAACTAAAATGATCCTTTATTAATAAATGAGAACAAATTACAGATCCTCACAGAACGACAATAGTGTACAATCCTTTGGAGTCTATAATCAATCTTTTCTTGCAAAAAATGTTTACTTCTTTCAGTAGTATTGCATGATAAACAAGAGCTTCTCCACCAACAGATATAATCCACAGTTATAGTATTACAAGCTTCTCTCCCAAGATTTAGGACCTCTCATTCTATTAAAAAAGACTAAGAGGTACAATAGTGCAAGCCTCCAAGGCTTTCTCTTTCGAATTCCAGCCTTGGTATCAATGCCAACAACTTTTTTAAATAGCCGCTACTGAAAACAACTTCTTTTGCTTCCAACATTAAGGGAGTTGAACAATTCCTTTTAATCATGCACCTGAAAAGCATATTTATCATTGTAATCTCTTGATCTTGTTGTTTTGTCAAATCAAAATTATCGCTTGATCAGATTCTTTGGGTGTTTGTCTATCTATTTGAATTGAACTGCCACGTATCAGCACAACTGTTCTCTTCTATAATGAATCCAAACACAGAAAACAAGAATTCATAAGCTAAAAATAAATGAGACTGATAAGCGAGTTTCATTTGAAACAAATGAAATTTGCAGAAAATTAGGCTTAAAACTTGGAGCATAACAATCAGAATCATAAACACCATGGAGAAGAAACAAGAGTAAGCCTTTAATTTTATTTGAAATATCACAATTGCGGCAGAGCAGATGGAAGAGGAATATGGTGGAGTTATATCGTAATCAGCTATTGGAGTGGAGATAAAGGAATGAGCGTGAAGTGGAAAGTGGTGTAAGGCCTATAATTGTTTAAATAAAATTGCAATAGCAATAACATATAGAAGCGTAATAATCACAATTGCAATCAAATCACAATCACAAATCCTTAGTGGTGACATGATGATGACGTGATGCGGGAAATCACAATCGCAAATAGCAATTTTCTATGTAGCGCTATGAAATAGGCCTTTTGATTTTTGCGATTGCAATATGCAGAGTGATGTCATGAATGACATCATGATTATGTCATGAGGGTAAGCAAAAATCACAAATCAGCTAGGGTAAAGGATTTGTTATAAGTTGTGTCCATTTGAAACTTGACATTGCGAAGTCCCGGGGTAACGTGGCAGTGACGTCACGAATGGCGTCATGATGTGATGTGGTGGGTGATGTGGCATGTGATATGGTAGATGAAGTGGTGATTATGTGGTAGATGACATGGAGTATGACACCAGGAATGACGCAGCAGAGGTGGCTCTTATCGCAAATCACAAATCACTTTTAGTAAAGGGTTATGGTATGCCAAATGTTATGGAACTTGCGATTGCGATAGACGTGGGGAGGCTTTATGAAATGATATTAAATATGTGGTCAGGTTCAGGTTATATTGTAATGTTCAATTTGGCGAAGGAAAAAGAATGGGCGCAAGACTTATGGAACTATGATTGCCACGGATGCAAAATGTTATTCATATGCATTTAAATGTCGTGTCAGGTTCAGAACCTTTTCACAGATTGCAGTCGAAGAATGGCGTATGGCACAAAAATTATGGAACTTGCGATTTGATGGATGAATGATGGATTATGTCATGGAGATAATAATCTTGTTGGGTCCGGGCTTCATCGCTAATCACACTTCGATAGTTCAGAGCAGGGTCGGATTTATCACAATCAACATTGGAGGGATTGTGGAAGTGATATTGCAATATCGCAATCAGTGTTTTGGTGGATTGATTGTTGGGTTGTGTTATATTCTTTCCACATAGTTAACAGGGTGTTTGAGGGGTACCCGTAACCCCACTTTATGGGGTTCGGGGCAGCGCCCCGGAAAATTTTGGTTTTGGACCCTATGTTAG
>APFE031490283.1:47268-66551 GCA_000404065.3 Pinus taeda
ACCCAAGATGAGAAAGTTATATGTATATATCTTTTTAAATTTGTTAATAGACTATTATATTTAGTTAAATATATAAATAGATTACTAACTTGTAGGAATCCTGTTCTTATATAGTTTTACCTAATTTAACTAATTTCTAGGAATAATAATAATTAATGTTTTAGCAAAAATAATTATTATTTGGCTAGGGTCATAAGGTCAAATTTAGCCGTTATTAATCTAGCCGTTGGAGTCTCTGCCCATGCTATTTAACTAGCTAATCTGGATCGGTTCTTCAACTTGTCCTGACGATGAACCACACTGGTTGGTTCGAAATGCATCGACAAAAGATTATTTATGTGATTTCGCTGAAATTTCTCTAAACAAAAAATATTTCATTCACTATCCACCACTTTTTAGAGGATGTCAATCCGCTTCTCAAAGAGAGTGTTATGATGATTGTACCAAGGTCACCTCTTTGAGATGAAATTCGGGAGCCTCCAAAAACCCTAAGTTCCACAAATTATATCTCTAAAAATATAGCAAACCAAGATCTAAACTTTGGTCACAATGTTCATCACGATTTTTGGCTCAAATGGGTTCTAATTTTCACATCTAAGAATTCACATAATTAATGTTATAGCGAAAATTCCATGATTACTACGTTTGGAGGATATGCGAGATTTCTTTTTATAGAGATGAGAGGAGTTTCTATAGAGAAAGTTGGATGGATTTTAGGAGCTTTAAAAAGTATTAATTATTGACTATATAATGACCGAAATCAATGATAAATTCCATGCCACAACCCCATGGGTTTTTATCCAACTAATTGGGGTTACTAACTTCAATCTTGAATAACATACAAACCACGAGGAATTATGAGGCGAGATATATACCGATAGAAATATATTTTTGAGTAGAGTATTCCTATAATGGTTGTGAGATGAGAAAACATGAATGATGATGCCCAATTTTCCATGGAAGTTCAGGGTCATTCTCGATGCTTCTTGGGTTGACACCAATGACAACCTCAAATCATCTTTAGATCAATAACCTCCCCCTTTCGCATTGATGTAAAAACAAATACTCCCCCTACGATCAGGGCACCTCTTCCTACTACCTTCTCTCCCCCTTTGAAATGAATGGCAAAGGGTAACTCCCCGACACACAACCATCCTGTGGACCTGTACACACTTCAACTTCCCCTTTATTTTCTGAATAAGGAAAATATAATGAGAACTTGGGAGAATCCCAAGATTTTGGTGAAGATATTCAAAGGCTTCACGAGGTAAAGGTTTAGTGAAGATATCAGCGATTTGTTCTTTTTTACAAACATATTCAAGGTTGATATTATTTTCAGCGATTTGTTCTCTAACAAAATGATATTAGATCAGAATGTGTTTTGATTTTGAATGGATGATAGGATTCTTGGAGATGCTAATGGCACTAGTGTTATCACAGAAGATGGTAATAGGTTCAATGAATTGTACTTGAATATCTTACAAATTTTGTTTCATCCAAATGAATTGAGTACAACAAGCTATCACTGCAATGTATTATGGTTTCGCTATATATAATGAGATTGAGGTTTGCTTTTAGCTCAACAATTATACAAGACAACCACCTAGATAGAATGCTACTCCACTAGTACTCTTACGATCATTAACACTTCCTACTCAATCTGCATATGTAAAGGCTTGAATAATGAGATTATTTCCCTTGGGATATCACAAGCCATATTTTGTTGTTCCCTTTAGATATCGAAGAATTCTTTTGACAGCAATAATATGTGATTCTTTTGGTGCTACTTGGAATCTTTCTACTTGTACAACTTCTTGCATAACATCTGGTCGGGAAGCTATTACATATCGAATACTATCAATCATAGATCTGTACAACCTCTAATCCACATCCTTAGATGAATAGTCTATGCTCAATTTTCAACCTGTTACCATCAAAGTAAGGACAGGTTTGCAATCTTTCATTTTGAATTTCTTGAGAGTTTCCTTGATGTACTTGCTTTTACCTATAAATATTCCTCTCTTACTGAGATATTTGAAGCCCTAAGAAGTATGTCAACTCACCAAATAAAGACATCTCGAACTCACTTTGCATCTTTGTAGAAAAGTTCTTAGTTATTCGATCATCATTACTACCAAATATTATATCATCCACATATACCTCAATGATTTTTAAATTATCTTTACCTATTTGTATGTAAAGATGCTATCAGCAGTACGTTTCCTAAACCCTTGTTGACGTAGATATCCATCAAGATGAGCATACCATGCTCTAGGAACCTGATTGAGACCATACAGAGCCTTATTTAACCTGTAAACATAATCTTCTTTTTCTGATATTCGAAAACCTTCAGGTTGTTTGGTGTAAATTTCTTCTTCTAATTCACCATTCAGAAACGGTGACTTAACATCCATTTGGTAGACTTTTATTTTTCTTGAACATGCATAGGCAAGAAACATCCAGATGGCTTCCATTCTGGCAACTAGTGAAAACATTTCTTCAAAATTGATTCTTTCAACCTGTGCATATCCTTTCCAGACTAATCTTGCCTTGTTTCTCGTAAGCTGTAATCCTTCAACTATTTTTCTCCCCCTGAACCTTTAATGAAACTACCATCTTGTTCAAACTACCTTCTTGTCAATTGTACAGTTGTGCCATATACTGCTACATAGACTCCTCCTGTACAAACATTAAGGAGTCAACAAGCCAGATTGTTCAAAATAGTGAGTCACCTAATGGGTCATCTTGACTTGATTCATTATCTGAAGCAACTGTTGATTCCTCATGACCTTTTGCTTTTACAAATCCTAATAGCATAACTGATGAAACCTTGTTATCTACATTGTCTTCCTGTACCTGTTTCCTTTTCCAGACCTTCTTATTCCTGCAATGTTGAGCTATGTGCCCATAGTTATGACACTTGAAGCATTCAATGTTGTCCATAGGAAATTCCATATGATATCTATAACCACAAGCACTATGGCCATAGTTATGGCATTTGAAACATTCAATATTTGGCCCATCTAGCACATATTCTCTTCTGACAAAATCATAGTGGAACTTGTCTCGTGATCCTTACTTCTAGGGTTTTGCAGATAATGATTGTACCTGTCAAAAACTTCACAATCCATAGCCATTCGTCCATAGTTAGCACATAAAAATAAATAACCATTAAATAAATGAACATACCTAGAATATTTTTCTTTTTTCTTTGGAGGCGGTGTTGTAGCTTATTGTCTAGTCAATTTAGTGTCCTAAATTGCTCTACATAAATTATCAATCCGAGTATCATAAACTCATGAAGTGTGGTGCACCATATGTGCTTAGTTAACCTTTTTTCTTACTTTGTTGTTTTATAGTTTATGTTGTTTTTAGGGGTTTTGTTTCTTATGTTAGAATCTAATTTCTAAAGAAAAGAGAAAATGAAACAAATCCAAACTTTTAACAGTTAGATTAATCTAAGCCAAAAAAATATCTAAGAAAAGAAAGCAAGAAAAATAAAGCTACTGCAATTTAAACTAAAGGCAAAAGTAAAACTTGAAACTACTCTTAAATTAATGAAAGGCAAGTCAATAATCTCATTCATAATCACAACATTCCACCAATGTTGGCTCTAAAAACATCATTATATGGGATGAGAGAATGACACTAAACTATCTAATGCTATACTAATGGAACGAAATTCATCTCATTCATAATCATAACATTCCGCCAATGTTGGCTTTAGAAACATCATCATATAATCATGAGAGAATGAAAGACTACAATAAATAGAAAGAAAGAAAAGAAAATCAACTCCCATTCATAACTTCACATATCACCAATTTCATTCTTAAGGAACTAAAATGACTCCATGAGACATGAACTTATGTAATGAGTATACTACCAAGCAAAAAGCAAGGACATGTAAAGAAAAGCTAATTTATTGTGTTCTCTATGCTCCAATTCACCAATCGGAAAATAGGAAGACTACTTTCTTGGAAAATTTTGTCAATCTTATATTACACAGTTAGATAAATCTACACAACTGAAAGAAAGAACATGTAAAGAAAACTAATCTACTATGTTCTCTATGCTCCAATTCACCAATCGAAGAATAGGAAGACTACTTTCTTGGAATATTTTGTTAAGCATAAATTACACAATTAGATAAATCTACAATCAACCAAAAGCAAGAACATGCAAAGAAAAACTAATCTACTATGTTCTCTATGCTCCAATTCACCAATCGAAAAATAGGAAAACTACTTTCTTGGAAAATTTTGTCAAGCATAAATTACACAGTTAGACAAATCTACAATCAACTAGTTAAACACACTTGCATGAATTAAAAATGAATGAATGGAAAATCTAAACTATCAAACTTGAAAGCAATAAAATGACATACTTGAAATGAAATCAAAGCAAAACTTCAAAACAAAATCTACTTTACCTTACATTCTAATATGCTCCATGACATCTACTTCACATCTCCTTCCATGTTGAGAACATCAAAGCTTTATTCAAATTCTTCAAAATTACAGAGTACAACAAAGCTCTCCAAAGCTTCCCAAAGCCATCAAAGAAGAACTACAAGCTCCAAGCTAAAGAGCTACCAAAAACCTACAATCTTCAAAACTAAAAAGCCAAGCTAACAAATGAAGGAGAGAGATCTCCTATTTATACAAAAAGATGAGAAGCCATTTCATTAATGAGAGTCCATGAATCTCTCCCTCTACCTCTAGAGTCCTAATCAAAATAGGAACTGATAAGACATATGTCTTCTTAGAGTTACAATACAATTAGGAGATGTGACACATATCCTCATGATCCCATGATTTTTTCCACTCAAATTCGAATTTGGCCTTAGAGTGCCACATAAAGGTCTTCTAGAAGCCTCCTTTTAACCTACACATGTCAACAATCTCAACCCACTTGTTAGGTATAAGCTTATGCACATTATTTTCTAATTTTTAACCACAAATTCACTTAAAAAGGCTAAGAATTAATAAAGTTTGGAAAAACATAAATGTGGCCTAATGATAATGAAAGTGGGATGAATGTAGTGACATGGTAGTGAAATGAAGGTGAAATGGAGGTGATATAATGGACATAATAGTGAAAGTGTAATGGAAATGAATGACATTTTCAAGACCCAACAATAATTTGATTGAAGGAATAGATGGAAAGGGTTATAACTTCCCCAGTGGAGTCGCCATTTTGTTGTCTAGGAAAATCCTCTCTGTGAACAGAGATAATACCTCTAGCCCAATGAGTGGGGATAGCAAGACACTTTCCTAAATTACAAACGAAATGAGAGAAGAGGAAGATGGCCTACCTTGTTCTGATGCTATAACTTCCTCCTTTGTTGAAGACCTCGAATCACTTGCACTTTGAGCTCAGTCCTACTGCTCACAACGTTTGAATATCTTCACAAGAGATCAAAGACACAACAAAGCATACAAATATAAATAGCATAATCGAAAGTAATTCACTTAACATATCAAGGAAAATCAAGATAAATGATGCATTAACAAACATATTTATGGAAAGTGATCCAATAGTTGTATATATTAATAGAATAAAGGAGGAAGCATACAACTAAGCTTGGATGTCAATAAGCTCTCCTTGAGTGAATGTCCAAGTCCAATCTCAAGCTCTCCAAGCACTCCTTCTCCAAGCCAAATGAGTAGCATGTAGGCACTATCTCAGCATAAGGGTGCAAATAACCAAAGACCAACCATTTGGAAATGGGAAAAGATGAATATATAGGCAGGGAAAGGGAGTTAGGTTCTCTCCAAAGATAGGAGAAGGCACTCATCTCAAGGAGGTAGCTCATAGGGATATGACCAAAGGGCCAAGCTGAGAGAAATTGACCTCATCCATGTTGAATAACCTCTAGCTCATCATTCTGGAAGCCTCTACATCATGAAGGTTCTTGTCCTCGTTGGGAAAAATTGCCTTTTAGGGATCATCATGGGTATCCAAGCCAAAAGTGCTTTGGTAGAGTGAAGCTAGTGAAGTGCATCTAGAAACCAACACGAGTTATAAATGTTAGGGAAGCAATGATCCTCACATTAGGGTTTTAGAGCCCTTTTCTTCAAGGGAAGATCAAGGCATTTTTCCATCAATGTTTTCGGAAGGATCTGAGCTACATATCTGGATAGGTACACTACATGATTTCCATGTTTCAGGAACTTCCGGGTATGCCACAGGGAAGTGTAGGAGGCATGGAAAAATACTACATAACAAGTTCCATGCAGCATGGTCACACCAATGAGGGTTGAGCCTGCACAATACATGGCTCAGATAGGGCTTTATGAAGCTTAGTTTCTCAGTCGGGGAGATTTTCTGAAAGTGGCAAAGTGTGGGAGAAAGATAGACTCATGATGAAATTTAATTGTGACCACCCACTTAACGTACTTAAATGACACGACATCCTAGACCACCGAGACAACAAACAAAGCATTACCCTTTCTGTGACTATCTCAGGTAAAGAAGTGAAAAGTGTGACACTTGAGATAAACTTTAGGACAACCGTGACGACACTTGTGTGATGGTGCTCAAGACTCTATGTATGAGTGCGACAAGTGTTTACATGGCTAGGAAAACTCGTATACACAAAGGTTGACCTTTGAAATCACCAAGGAAGGCTCGTAAACATTTCATAACAAACATTCCAAGAGATGACAGTTGGTCTAATAAGCAAAAGGGAGAAAAACACTTAGAAAAAAAAGATGGAATGACTTTCAGTGTTCGAGACCATACATGTCATTGAAGACATAATGATATGACAATGATAATTTGTCGTTCACATTACACTAAGAGGTGTATTTCAAATTTATGATATGTTTTTTTTTTTTTTTTTCCATACCTACCCTCCAAAGGGTTTTGAATCAGATGGATTCTTCGGTCTTGATCTTCTATTGTACCCTGAGTTCCTTGGTCTTCTTATCTGATAACTATCTTTTCTCCTCATCTCCATAGTGTCATCTAACATTTCCTCCTTCATTTCCTTCTTCATCATATTTCCATAGCCTAGTAGTATTCATGTATCTGTAATTCACTCATGAAAATATGACATCAGTCTAATAAGCCCCTATTCAAATATGTTATAAGATAATCCACTTACTGAGCCAGAAATGGTATTAGGACCGGGGGGAGAAGGCTCAGTGACTGGGTTGGACTTAGGGATGAGAATACACAGTGCCCACTAAGGGAAATATTTGTGCAGTGCCCACTGAGGGACAAAATTGTGCAGTTCAAGAAGGTAGTGGCTATTGCGGGTTGAGGCCCTAGACGACAAGCCTGCGCAATGTTCAGAGGCAAGGGTGACTGGGCAGCAGAGAGGCCTGGAGGAAAAATATGTGTAATTCTTGAGGGTAGTGAGCTCTTACTGAGGGAAGGTCACTGGAGGTATCCTATGCACAATTTTGGATGCCAAGGGATGCTAGGATTGTTGCACATTACACAGTTGTAGCAAGCAAGGGAAAATATTGAGGGTTGCAGATGTGAAGTGCACAATTTAGGAAGGCTGGATGAGGCTAGGTTGCTAGAATTACTCAGGAATTTGGCTAAGTGTGGGATCAATGGAGATTTTGGTTATGATTTGGGATAACCTAGGTTCGATCTATACTGCACACCAACAAAACCCTCAATAACTGGCCCTTTCGGCAATGACTTGCAAGCAAATCACAGTCTCAACTGAAGTGACTATGGGAGGATGCAGAACCAAGTTTCTGCAACCCTGAAGGATGATGCGATGTGATCTTTTATATTATATTTTATTCTTACATTCATAAATCACTTTGACACATTAATTTGATCACGTGGTTCACCCCAATGTGGGGCTATGTCCACAAGAACTATTTCTTATAATAAGAAATCTTGTACAACAAATAGTTCTTAACCCACGCACTAAGTTGTAGGTCATCTACACGCTCAGCTATTGACTCAGGCCTATGTGCACTTAGCTACAAAGTCTCACCTTCTTTTCCAAACAATGAATCACAAGAATACAACCATTCAATTCAATGTGTAATGGGTTGTCTCTCCTCTTTATTATTGATCCCTATATATACTATTACATCAAGGGATATATCATCAAAATACCATGGTCCATATACCACAAACTCCCTAAAATGATATATGATGGTCTGAAAACCATTCATCTTTTACAATATTACATAAATGGAGGGGCTTCGACCCAATTTGATTCCGTTATAACGCGTGATATATTCCAACTACTTCACTGCACGGTCCACTTCGTACTATACTGCATTCTCAAATGTGTAGTCCGCTCCATAAAATGTAGAGTTTTTTCTAAAGTCTAGGCCAATTTGAGTTGTGCCCAACAGGCCCCCAACACTCACATGTGACTTGTCTTGAGTAACTTAGCTGCTTTGCCTCTAATCTTTTTTGTGATACTATTGTAAGTATTGTTGAATTTTTTCAGGGTCTCTGTCAACTATTTTTCTTCACTTCACATCTCTTCCAATAGTGATTCTGTCACATGTTTTGTATCCTTCTGCACCATCATTATTTCCCTCTACTGAATCTCTTGAAGCTTCTCATCTACTTCCTGTGATAGTTGGAGATCCTCATCCTGCAATGATTGAGTCCTTTCTATTAAAACTTGTTCTTCCTTCTTCACTTCCTCAATCTTCTTTTGGAGGGCCTTTCCCTCATTGATTTTGGTGAGCTTCTGCAATATTGGTAAGGTCTTCACAGATGCTTGAATCTCCTCCCACTACTACTGCTTCTGATGAATCTCTTCCTGTAGTTTTTGTACATTTGGATCATCCTGTAGTGAAGTATAAATTTGTAAACTCTCGTCTCAAATTTTTCCACAGTCTTCCACTGATGCGGATATGCTGGCCATTGCAACCTTTAGGTTAGTCTCCTTTTAATCTCTCACTTCATGCAACGTAGTTGGTTGCAACTTCATTTGCAGATCATTGATCTGCATTTCATATTTGAATTGTCACTAGTACAAAATAGCTAATTAATTACTAAAAAATGTCTAAAATTTGCATATAAACGGCCATTTTTTAGTTGATGACCAATAGTGGCAAATTTACAATCTCTTATAATGTGACCAACGTTTAGTCATTTTTAGCTTAGTCATTAATTGGTTGTCTCAATTTGACCGTCTAGTAATATATTTAATCATTAATCTAGTAATTAATTTAGACATTGATTTAGTCATTTATTGTCACAATTAATGACCAAAGAATTATGACCAAAATGTTGGTTGTACTATAAGATATTGTAAATTAGCTACTAATAGTCACATATATGCAAAATTTAGTCATTGTTTGAAACCAATTAATGACTAGAGAAATATGACTAAATTTCGGTTGTGTTATAAGATACTATAAATTAGCTACTATGCGTCATATATATGCAAAATTTAGTCGTCATTTGTAATCACAAATTTATCATTTATAGTAGTCATTTCTTTTTGTAGTTTCATATTTATTATATAAATGACTAATATAGTAGTTTATATTCATTAATAATCATTGTAAACGACTAATGTAGTTGTTGTATGTTCATTTTATTTGTGTTCATCATTAATCAATATAAACTAGTAAATTAGTAGTTTTAAAGTGATTTTATGTGTTTATTATTAATCAACATAAATTAATTAGTATGATTTTGTGACTAAATTAAAAAAAAATGTCATACAATATGCATGTTCATCTAATATGAAAACGCAAAGTTACATATGTTAATTATAATACTAAAAATATCAAGTACAATTATGAAAAATTTCAACCACAAATTATATTACATGAAATGTCAAATATTACAATATGAATTTCCAACTTAATATTGGTTGGACTACAATTTACACATGAAACCTTGTTTCATCACTTCAAATTAACATTATCTTTCTATTGCCAAGGCATTGAGAGTGAATTCACCAACTCTAAAAACTTGACCATCTATCTATATGTATGTGTCTCAAGCAAGATATTGGCTTTAAGAGTATCACTAGAATGATTATCTTCTCTCTCTCTTTCTGCATTTGTAGCTCCACTGTTATTGTTCTCCTCTTTCTTCAATTCCTTCTTCCTACCATCAATACTAAGTTCCTCTTCGGAAAATGAAATAAGATACAATGCAGATTATAAGACATAAAAAATGATGAACACTAAAATATAAACAAAAGTAGTCTATAAAATATTTATACAACATATACCTCAACATTAGCAACGTCAATGCCATTTTTTTCTAGAAAAGCAAGAAACTCAAACAAGTTTTCTTTAGTTGGACAATGGTGGATGCTATGTGTCTAGATGACCTATATAAATAAAGCAAATAAAATGTCACAATAGAAAATAGAACTTAAATAACTTAGTATTCAACCTTCAATAAAACTTAGGCACAATCTTTCCAACTAAGTTACATGCTAAAAAGTTGAGGCTATAGATAACTTGTGAAAAAAAATGGAAATAAAAGGACAAGATATAATAAATAATGTATGCTAACTGGTTGCAAATTGCATCATAGAATAACAATTTTCTCCTATGGTTACTCATACATTTGGGTGGGTAACATGCCCCAATATGCCGTGATCCTTAGGGTCCATAAGAAATAAAACTCCTACTAACATAATCATTGATTGGTTTCATCTTGGCCTTACCTCTCCTTTGTGAGTCCAAAAAGTAGAAATAAGTCCATCTTGAACTAATTGTACTACATAGTATCCTTTTCACATGCTATCTCCACATACCCACAAAAAAATTTAGATATGCCAAACAAATGACATTTTGGAATTGTTTTACTTCCAATGTATTTGACTTAGAACTCAAACATATAGTTCCCAATTTCCTATTTCACTAGCCATGAACTTCACCATTTCTTTCGTGTTAATTCAATGCGGTATCCTTTGGGTCAGGTAGATGGTTAGGTTATTGGTCAACTTTTAACTTATTAGGTTATGTGAAATCAACATTATGTACCCAAGTGCAACAATTATACTAGTAACCTAGGCACTAGGCCTAAAGATGGTTAGATTATGGTCTAAGTTTTAACTTAGTTAGGGATGTGAAATCAATTATTATGTACCCAAGTGCAGAAATTAGACATCTAACAAACTCTAGCATCTTACATCCTAGGCCCTAAAGAAATATAAGAAATTATAATTCTCTCAACTTGTAGTCTAATATTTTTTTTCCTTGCATTATATTTTGGCACTCGCATATTATTCATTAAATTGAACAAAAAATTTATATGTATTGGGTATTGGCATTAGTTTGGTACTTTTAAGGGAGATTGATTTCCCCCTAGGCATGCCATCCCCACTATAATAGTGCTAATGTTTTTCTATGGTTCTCCACCAAAATTGCACAAACTTGCAATATCTATTTGTTTCCCAGCTCCATGCTTTGAGGTTGTACAATTTAGGCATTTTGTAGAATAAACTAGTTTTTCTTATATCATGATTTTCTAGAAGTTTAATTTGTGATCTAACTTTGTATCACATTGGCCTATTTATGAGCCTGTATAATTTAGGTCTTTTTACATAATAAACTAGTTTTTCTTATATCATGTTTTTCTAGAAGTGGCCTTTATGCTCTAACTTTGTATCACATTGACCTATTTATGGTTAGTTGTTTGACATTGATAAGATTATATTATATTTAGTATGTATTTCCACACACATTTGAAATTTGGTTATTGTTTCAAATCATTTTGTAAAGAACCAAACTGAATCATATACTGAAAATTATCAACTAGAAATTCCCACCCTGCAAAAGTTGAAGGGGGTCTAGATAACACTAGGAAATAAGGCACTCTAACTGTGCTTACCTCCACTCAATTCAAAGCTAGTGCTTGCTAACTTCTGGGAGGTTTTCCAAAGTGTTATGAGGCATTGAATTCAAGTCAATGAATTATTATAACTTAGAGGTACCTTAAATCCAACAAAAGTTTATTGTTTTGTTCATAATATGAAATTAAACAGCAAAAACATAAATCTGGAATTGCCTAAAAACTAAAATAACGTATGGAAAACAATGCAAAATTTCACAATGTTTTGGACATGTAACCCAATGCTACTCGAAACTAAAAAATCCCTATATAAAGATGAGAACATAAAAGTACAATAGGCTGTAATGGCTAATTAATAGTATTTTAATGTATCTTTTAGTATTTTGCATGCTTCCTAATACATATAGATCAAGAAATACAATTTTGTTCTCTTTTTGAAATAGAAAACAATAAAACTGAAAGTAAATCTCACTGTTTTATGATAGAAAATTAACTAACCATAAAACAATTTGCATATTTTATATCCTCTATATGCCTAGGGTGAAAAAAATCAAAGAAGTAAATAATCTTTTCTTTGTGAATGGTTACATAGGTTTAGTAAATTAACTAGTGCATTGTGGAAATTGAAATTGAAAAGAAAATAAGGTGAACAAAACAATTCAAGTCCCACTGCTTAGAGTGTAGGAAAATGTAGAACTTATTACACACAAATCACAAGAAATGGTCATGAAAAACGAGTTGATAAGTGCATTTTATCAGGGGTTGTAGAAATAAAAAAGTTTTTGACAAGTAATAAAACACCAACAAGTTTGCTAGAACTTGGGGAAGTCAAGATTCTTCAACTCCACTACTCCAGGTGGGATACATACAAATCACAATGTTGATAGTAGAATAATCAAAACACACAAGCTATACAATAGCTCTTTTTCACGCACTCAAAAAAGAAAGGAAGCAATGAGAAAAGGTAACAACACTACTTAGACACTCTTACTAATAATCACCCCCTTTGATTTCTTCTGATAGAAATTATAGAGGAAGAAGAGAATAAGTTGAGAGAGACATATAAGAATAGAATGCATGTTTTCCAAATATAGTCCAAGATGACTCTAGATGGAGCACTCCAAATATAATATACTGTAAATATAAGAATTAAATCTGCCTTAATCCTTCTCTTGAAGAGTGCTCCTTTCTTGACACAATCAATTTAGTAAAAACTTTACCACAAAAAAACAGAATTAAGATTGACTTAAAGAGGATAAAGTATGTTTTCTACTCCAAGTCATGAGCTTTTCAATGTAGAGTTTTAAACACTTTTCAAATGCATAACATTAATGCTGACATCACCAACCTCTACACCTCAATAGTGACCAACAAAACATTGTTAGAAACATCTCCAATGTTCTTGCTTTTGACAATTTCTTGACTGTTGGAGTATTGAATGTTGGGTTGTATTATATTCTTTCCACGACTAGCCCCAGTAGTTAAACTAGGGGGTTATAGGGGGGCGATAGACCCCCTCTATGGGGTCTAGGGCAATGCCCAGGGAAATTTTTCTTTAGACCGTATATTAGGTGGGCATACCTACTTATGGTTTTGTGCATGGATTTCACACATGGTTTTGGGCGCGATGGTTTTTAGTCCATGGTATTTTGTAGCTTTGGTCAAGGGAACTAGAGTTATGTTCTAATCTAGGGTTAATGGATTGGGGTATGGATGCTTCATCATGTATATATATGTATTGTAACATTTAAAGGAACAAAATGAAAAATCAATCTGGTAGTCCCTGTTTTGGGATCCAGGGGAAAATATTTGTGTATATTTGTTTTATGTGTTATTCTCTCGTCATTGTTTATTTTCTATTTTTAGAATTCGTATGCAAGTAATTTCTGTACAGGGTTAAAATCTACATTGAAGGTATACAATTTTACCCCGTACATGAGCTTGCTCAGATGATGAAGTATAACATGAAACCATTGAAATTTCTTGATTTAAATATGCCTATAAGAAATCATAACAGTAATCAAAATTAAGAGAATTCATTATTGCTCGAGAAGATATTCCTATATGTCACGAGGAAATGAAATTTATAAGAAAAAATATTAAGGTAAGATATTGCACCTATTTTCCATCTAAAATGTTTAAGGCATGGTTTCCAAATGTTAACAAATTTAATCAATTCCTCAAGCCCACAATGAAAAATACAACTAGAAAAAGAGAAAGTGAACCTAGCTGCAAGAAACACTTACAAATTCAAGTCCATTTTCACAAAATAACTGCATGACATTAGAGAGAAGACCAACATGATCACCAGTACACAATTCACGTCTCAGCCCCTGTAGATTGGATTAGACCAGACACTTTTCATCACCAACCAACCATATGCTCAATTTGTCAAAAAATTCAAGGGAACTCACCTAAAAAAACCACAATTTATGTATTTGTATATCTATTTGTGAGTTCGTGTATATCCCTATCCATTTTCGTGTGTATATCTATCTATCTATCAATCTTCCTATCTATATGTGAGTATATATCCGTAAAATCTTATAATACATACAAGTTTTTTCAAAATGCTTATATGAATAATATGACACCCTTCTTTGTATGGATGCCTTCAAACAATGGATAACTGACCACCGTTCTACTTCTGAGTTCATAAGGCAACCATCTATATGTCTGATATAATACTCCATATCCAAAAAACAGAGGCATAAAATTCAATCAGTACACAAAAAGAGAAATATGAGTAAAAAAGTTAAATACTTAATAGAAACTTACTCCCTCAAAGTGGCATGTCAAAATATATACCTAATAAGCATAAGGTCCTTTGGCATCAACGGTGCCATGAAAATCTACATATTGCATGTCAGTTAAAGTGCATACAGTGCAAACAAAACCTCTGGTTGGTCTTTGCACTTGACATTAATAACTGAATAAGATTTCTTGAACCAATTTTGCAGATTCATGAGAGGCCTGGCTTGATCACTCCTAGACCTTGCACTACTAGTATGTTATCTCTCATAGTCACGAATGGTGAACATCATTTGATGTAGATGTCTCTCTATAATAATAGCCATAGAAAAAACAGTCTTGGAACCTTGCTTGTCATTATCCCCCTTCATAACATTGCAGGGTTGAAGCTTGATCTTTGAAATACTTTCAAAGTCATAAGTTGGAGCCTTAATAAGTTCATAAGTAACATACACTATAGTTGCAACCCTTGTGTTGTGATTCTAGACTTCGGCCACAACAACATTACAGTTAAGGTCTATGATAACCGCAAATATTTCAGAAAGCAAGGTTGACATATATCTTGCTATTAATTTGATTAGCGCGTGTTCAACAACAACGTTTATTACAATGGATCTCCTCATTGAAGGCAAGAGGCAAGCATTGGTTCCTAAGGACTCCAATCAAAATAGGTAGAATTAGAAAGGGATTCTTGAATGGAAATGGGAACTCTCTGAAATTGTTTTTGGAAAGAAAGAGATCTCAAAATACCTGTTGTATATACTCAATCACCTATTCATCTCTAAGTTTGTTTCCAGCAAACAAAGTAGACCTATGCAGGGTTGTGGCTAGCTGGACAATACAAACCTTCTAGAATAGTTTTTGAACTAAATATTGAGAATCCATAAACTAGGGGTTCTTTATGGAGCATGTCAAGGAAGCCCATGAGTTTGTAGGGCTTGAGATCTCTTTTTTAATTTGGTAAACCATAAGGTCAGGTTTAAGGCTACACTGGGAGAAGCCATTAATGGGTTGAGATGAACTCACTCTTGTTATTGATAAGTACTGCTATTGCGAGAGGGGTCACCCAGTTGCATACCTATTGCGATTTTAAACTAGTTATAAGTGGTTAACTGGGTAAAATGAACTTCGTAATTTGTTGCATTCACCTGTATATGCTAGAATTAAGGACTTGGAAAGAAGTTTCAATAAAATTTCTACTCTCATGTTTACAGGGCATTGAATCTCCAATCTGACGAGATTTCAAAACAAGCATTAGAGGGGAACACGGGTACATTTATCTCAATGGATATTGGATTCTGCCAAAAATACTTTTTTGTTTGTCACTTTATGTATGCCCATATGAGGTAAGTAGCTAGTGGAGGCTTAGCTATGAATGAGTTAGCTCTATGTAGATGCTTAGTAGCATGAAAATTTGAGCATGTAGCATAGTATGATATAATTTATAAAGGATTAGGAAGAGATTTTCACTTGAGATATGTGGACCAGGTTTACAATTCCGTATATAACATCCTTTTTTGAAGTCCATCAAAGCACAATCCAAATGTGTTTCTTCATTTATGCTTGAAATAAAAAAATATGATTTTTTTGTTTCCATGGATAAGGAAAGCTTCAGAATTACTCCCCCTAAAAACAATTACTTAGACTTTGATTGGGGATTTTACAAGATTGGGGGTGGTACTTGTTGGAGTGGGTATGGATCTTGGGATTGTCGTGAGCCAAGATGTCAAGATATCTTTGGACCTAGTCGAAAACCTTCAAAGTTGAAAATATTTATTATAAATAAGGGTTATAATGATACTCCAATGGTAAAAAAATGGAAATAAGGTGATTATGTGGGGAGGATTTAGGCTTCGGTATAAAACAACAACAAAGGTAAGAGATCTACAAAATACATCTATCTAAAGCTGCTATCAAGCTTAGGAGTAGGAAGATTTATTAAGTTGGGGAGAAAATGTGAATTCATGCAATATATCATCAATCTGGGTTTTCTTGTCTCCTTAATTCCCAATGCTAATAAAGAAATTATGTGGGAATGGCTAGGATAGGGTCCAAAAGAAAATAATTCCATGGTTGTTTGCTTCAAAGGTGATACAATGACAAAACACATAACATGTTTGAAGAGGCCTTCTTCAATCATACATGCTGGAAATTGATGAAGGTCTATTAGTGTAATGTGAACAAGTCTTACCTCTCTCTTGAGAAGAAACATAATGATAGAATCTCCCTATGTCCTTTCACTTCTAGTAGAACACATCACTTATAATTTGTTGTTAAGCCATTTTATTTTGGCTTTTAAACCAAGCCATTTGAGGAATGTGATATGGATTGTTGTACTATTTTTTTACTATTGGTGAAATCCTTCACACAGCCAAAAATGATAACAAATAGTTTAGGAATACATAAGGAGTGACAATAATTGTCAACTGAGTAGAAATATATTTAGAATCATTACCAAACAAAACTATGAGAGGTTTCATGGAATAAACGGGAAATTTGGCATGAGATTCCTTGCAAAGTTCATACCAGTCTAACTGAGGAAATAAAATCCCTTGCCATAATTTCCTTTCAAAGTCCATGTTTTTTTTCCTTTTCATTCACTTCCAATAAATCTCAAAGCCCCATCAATAACAATGTCCAGGAATACCCAACTGAAAAGGAACTATAGGACATCCCCATTTGCAGAGGGTGTCGATAACTGGAATGAGAACACACCCAGTTGCTTCCTTGATCTATCCAACATACACGGTATTTCTAGAATGCACCCAAAATGTCCTTGATATTTTCAATATGGAATTTCTACACAAAACAAATCCTCTCAGTCTGGGAACACATCCATGTGTATCACTGGATATGAAACTACTTATCATTGACAACGTAACACTTGGTAGCTGCCATCTTGTGGCTACTTTTAACTTAGTTTATTGTGTGCCAAATCCAAATTTGAATATGAATCTAAATAAAGTCAATATAGAATTTCCCAATCCAGTTAACATCAATGACATTAGTTATGTACTGCATTGCTAATTACTAAAATACCAATTCCTAGTATCCTAAGACAGCCTATATGTAACCAATCTCCATAAGGCCTACTTCATCCTTCACTATCTAGAAAAATATCATAACCAACTTTTCCAAATAAATGAAGATAAATTGAAAATAAATTTACCTCCCCTCTAATTCAAACAAAGGTGCAATGCACTAATGGGCACCGCAAGCCCATGGCGATAACTTTAGTTCAATAGGCATGCAAATGTGCACCGCTATTTGTGGTTTCTCAGTTGGATGTATAAGTAGTATGGCACCCTTTGAAGGAGGATTTGAACTTGCAGTTGGAGGAAAATTCAGAACTGGGGGCACCACATGAACCCCTGAAATTGGAGGTCGTGGAAGGGCATCACACCCATGATTCCTAGTGGATTTGGAGGAAAATTTGGACGCACCATAGGAGGATAGGGAGCTGAATATCGAGGCATGCCTGCAGGTGCAGCACCAAGGACTGGACAATTGTTATTTTAGGACATATCACATTTCCAATAATCAAACAAACATATCATACTGAAAAACACTTCTCCTAAAAAAATATTATAGGCAGGAGAGAAGGAACCTCTGTGATCACTTCAGACTTCATTGCTACAAAGAAACAAAGCAATGAGAATGTTTTCTAACATAATCCATAGTGATTCCAAAAAATATGAGATGATTCAAAATTTGGTGCACTTCAGTGGTGATAATGCAATGACTAGCTAGAGGCTCAGATTATCGAATAAATATTCTAGCCTTATATGCATCCACCCCCTCCACATATCCAAATGCAACTAGTGCTAGGAAATTAAAAATATATCCAGCCTGACTATGTGATTGATCCAAGAAGCATCTAAACCTAGATACAAGCAAACACTTTCTATGAAATGTAAGGAAATAAACTTCAAGGATTTAAGTAGAATTTCAAATTAGTATAATTTAATCTAATTCTTAATAATTATGGCATCAAGGACTAGAATGATATTCAACTTCGTTCACTATAAAAAAATTAGACTTCAAAATTGCTCTCAAATATCTAAGATTTGGTCTAATTACTAAAAATTTTCACATCAAGGCCTAGTTGTGGTTGAAAAATAAAATTCATTAGACGATGACCTAAAAAGCCACAAATGGCTTTGTTTAGGTGGAAAACCAGTATTGGTCAAGAGTGTACTAGAAGCCATTATAGTATTGGATGGCTCTCGCTTTAATTCCCGAAGCAATATTCCATGACATCAAGAAGTTGTCATTCAGTTTCGTTTGGAAGGGTTCTAGGGAGGATGATACCCTTAACTCACAATGGATACTAAATATATATATGGAGGTTGATCCTAGGAAGGAGTTTATAAAAAATATAATTCTATAGAAATACATTTCCTAAGAAGTAATTTAGATTGTATTAGAAGCCTAGAGAAACCCTATGTGGGAGGTTCATATTTTTGAGAGCCATGGTCTAAGGTAGCCTTGTAGGGGATTTTCTTACCTACAAGATTGGGGGTGGTAATTTTTGGAGTGGGTATGGATCCTTGGATTGACCTGAGCCAAGATTTCAATATATCTTTTGACATAGTAGAAAACCTTCAAAGTTGAAAATATTTATTATAAACAAGGGTTACAATGATACTCCTGTTAGTGTTAGCCTTTCCAGCCTTCCTCCAGTGATCAAATATGCTCTTACAAAGTGATTTTGAAGTGTCAAGGTCAAATTTTGTCATTTCAGTGAGTCTTCAAGCAAAATTTGGTCACTA
>APFE031490294.1:0-10222 GCA_000404065.3 Pinus taeda
ATGAAATACTTTCACCACATAAAATCTAACTTCTTATCTCATCACAATTAAAAAAAAATATATACAACAATCCATTATAAAAGTGATCCTGATTCAAAAATAAAAAATACAATTTTCAATTCTACCATCTTCATATATGTAAAGTTATATTCTCTTATAAATCAAACACTATCTATTCTTCTGATCAAGAAAATAAAAACATAAACATTATATAAACTCAATGTCAAAAACAAAAACTTTTTTTAAGATTTAACAAATTTTAACATTTATTAAAACAAATTGTTAAACTATACTTAACAGCATTAAATTAACAACATTAAGATTAAATCGCTTAAATACTAAATCACTCTATTAACTCACAATAATTAATATTAAATCACTTCATTAACTCATAATAAATAATTAAAAGGTCGCCTGGAGAACTACTCTTCTTGCAACTCTCAATTAGATTTAGTGTTCAAATTCTACGGTCTTAAGCAAAATACACACAACTCATATAAAAAAATCCAATTCTGCCCATTGTTTTGGCATAATAAGCTTTCAAAAATTATTCCTGTATTAAAAAGAAATCAATGCAGTTGGGCTTCAAACACAGTGAATTACGAATTTGATAATCTATTGAAGGTAAGTTGGCATCATCAAAATATTACTCCATGCAGTTAGTGCTTGATCTGCGTCCTTACTGCCACATTCGGATTAAGTTGGCATCATCAAAATATTACTCCATGCAGTTAGTGCTTGATCTGCGTCCTTACTGCCACATTCGGATTAAGTTGGCATCATCAAAATATTACTCCATGCAGTTAGTGCTTGATCTGCGTCCTTACTGCCACATTCGGATTAAGTTGGCATCATCAAAATATTACTCCATGCAGTTAGTGCTTGATGTGCGTCCTCACTGCCACATTCGGATTCTTCAGAGCCAAGCTCATCATGGCTTCACCATAAAGCGTTCGATGCCACTCCGACTGTGGGACTGAGTGCGCTGAGCTTCAAATCCAGCCTCTCATTAATGTCTCTACAACAACATTAATTGCAATGGATTGTATAGTCTGATTGCATAGTGGGGCTGAGCTTCAATGTCTCAGCCAATCCAATCTCTCATTGCATAAGGGGCAATGGATTGCATAGTGGGGCTGAGCTTCAAATCCAATCTCTAATTGCATGGTGGGCAATGGGTTGTACCTTTTAACTTCATTAAATCTCTTTGGATTCCAACGGCACCACGTAACGTATCCGTTATTCGATGGAGTTCACAGTTAATTACGAATCTGAACTATACTATAAATATCGTTGTTCGCAACTTAATTGCGATCTATAAATAGAGTACAGTTGACTGTACTCTATCTTCAGTTCTCTCTTAGATAGAGTACAGTTGACTGTAAATAATCTTAAAGGTATCAAGGTTGACTATTAGATAGAGTTAAGTTGTTAATAATTAATTGAATTTTAAAACTGATCGGTGCAGAACTTCAGTGTTGACTACAGCTTAACGTGAATACCTTATTGTTATCTACGAAGTATAGCTGCGGCAGACCAGGGTTATGGAATTCTATTTTTAGAAATGAGGTAATTTAATTGGACGGATATAAAATTGTTGGCATATAATCTGTTTTAAAACTGGTGTTTAAGTTTATAAACATAATTTTAATTATTTAAATGTACTGTCTTGAACAATTATTTTTAGATTTAAAATTTTCATATATAAATTTAAAATTTCAATTTTGTAATATATAAATTTTAAAAATTATATTCAAGTTTTAAAGATTATATTTTAATAGCATTGTATAGACTTTTTAATAAGTATATGTTAATAATGTTCTATAGCAAAATATTAACTCATAGTTTTTGAAGTTTAATATTCATCAGATCATTCATTCACTTTGTGTGTTTTAGGTTTGCTCTTTTTATGACCCAACAACCTGTTGGCCATGTATAATTCAGTGTAGCTATGCATGAAAGTTGTTACTAATATCAATCCTACACTTCTTGTAGTTGTAAGTGTTTATGATCTCAGGGTATTTACATCTTAAATCATCCTTAATATTAAATCACCATTTAACAAAAGATGAGTTATCTACTTATGAATTTTTGTTTCAATTACGCAACATTTCCTTATGTTGTCCATACATCTTATCAATGCAATCCAATAAGAGGACTTCCTGAAATTGCTTGATACCAATTATGTATTTTATTTATATCATATCAATATGTTTAAATAGATTGTTGGATACCATTTAGCTGACGGAGTGGTATATACCATTTGTGCCACTTCATCAATTACTATGGTTTGTACTCAAGGATACTTATAGGGTCCATTATGCATATTCATCAAAAGATGCATATCTCCTCAAAATTTGTTAAAGTTAAGTTTCCCCTTAATCATACTTTCTTCTAACCGAAGAACAAATCACATTGTAAGTGGATGCATTAAGCAAAGGATTAATTGGAACGACAATTTGTACAGTTATAAAGTCTTCTATTATAACCTTCAATTTTTCTTGTCTAGCCTGACTCTTAACATAGTCATGCATACCTTTCCTATTTACTATTGGCAGATAAAAACATAAGAATGTCTCCTAACAAAATATAAATTCAATAAGGAATTAAAATGCCCTTCATGGAGGAAGAACCAAATTCTTACAGGCTACGCATATTTGTAGGCATTGATAGCAGCATAACATTGATTCTACAAGTCACAAGCCAACAATCCTTGCTCAACACAACTATGCCCATCATCTAAGTAACAAAACATACAATCTATCACAACACAACAACAATTCCACATTACTTACCAATATAATCATTAGGTCAATCACGCTCTTTTCTTCTACAGAACATACTCCCTTTTAATAGGCATTGGGGTAATGAACATCTTTATGATTGTTGAGAAATTACTTTTACTTTCTTTCAACATGTAAGAGACTATCAATACCGGAATTCATGAGGAAGTGCTTACATGGAAGATTCTTATGGCTCATTACTATGATACTATACCATTTGATAATACAACATTGTTACAAGTCTTATTACTGCACACACATGTGGCTGCATATTAAGTTCATCTAACTCATTAATATGCATGGATATTAAGAATGTTTCTCTTCAACATGTTTATGTTAATGACTACTTAACCAGACTATGGTAACAACATGTAAAACTATCCCTGAGAAGATATATATATATATATAAATTAAGTTCAGATACCACCATGGGCTTCCTACATTATATAATCCTCTTTTCAAGTATCAGGTGAGATTTTTTTTATTCACCAATCCTTATTTAAATCTCTTACCTAATATAGTTTTCCACATGGTTCCTCAAACGGTACATGTTATGGGTTGTGTTAGAGGTTTTAAGAAAAAACTTTCTAATTTCTCTTCATCATTCACAATACCAATTTAGCCCAAGTTTTCCTCTAGTTGCTATCATGCATACATGTATAGCCTCACTATACAAACTTATTTTTTTTATGATGACCTATAATAATAATAGATAAAGAAATTAAAATCCTCACTTAGGAGAATCCTCCATAAAAATAATTATTAGCATGTTAACTCACATATTATAAAGTGAATACATGGCTTTTGGTGAGGAAATAATGGTGATAAACCCCCAATATATTACAATCTATCCATTAAAAGGCCATTACAGTAACGAATAACCATATTAAAGGAGTCTTCTCTCAATGCACAACTACCATTTGTGCACAGCCATTGGCATGATGAGAATTATACCTTACTATCTATTGTGCATGTACAAATTCTTATGCTATGATAGTGGATGATGTTCACATCATCAGCCACAGATACCACCATATCGTACACCCACCTATTATGGAATTTATCTACACTATGTTTAATTTTATGTGTTCCCCAAAGTTTGATTCATTAACCTCACATTCATTTTGAATCAGAACGTACCACTAATTAACTCTATCCCTTTGCTCCTTCCTTTTGTGCACACACACAATTTCCTAATCTATTATTGGACTAACTAACTTTGTAAGTCAAGCATACTTTTGTTACCAAACCTTCAGTAAACTTTATAATTAAATTAATTTTATTTGACCCCAAATATTCTTGCATGCCGTTCATCCCACCTTTTGTTTCCTTACAATAGTTCTATTCAAAACACTGCCGCAACATTCGATACAACAATTTTAGATCCTTATAGCATCATTTCTATGTTTTGTATCAGAAGATTTTAACAATAAATCTTACGTCAAGCTTCAATGCCACTAGGTTTCCTTTCACGTAGATTTTTTGTTTTTTTACCGATAAGATTCAATTGTTGTCCACATTACATTTAGTTCATTATTATGTAAACACTATTATTCATACCACGGGATTCATATTCTTATTAATTGAATGACACAGAAGTGGAATGTGGACTTGTACATTGGGTCAACCTTTCGTCATACATCACAATTTCGGAGAGAGAAATCATACCAGGAAGTTAACCAAACTCGTTGACAACCCTCCCACATGCATGCGAAAACTCCACATCGTCATTAATGACACTTTTCTTTGAGCTTACTGTAACCAACATGGCTACGTATCATGATTATAATACTATAGGCATAGTCAAAATATGTTACTCTTTAAGCAACATGTAAAAATAGTAAACCGAGCCTCATTAGATGACATTCTTATGACATGCATAACTAACTAGGTTAGCTTAATTAGATGCTAGTGTTAAGGCATGCATGGTACTTAACCCATTCCACTAACGATATACTTAGAATATTATTCTGTGAGCATAAACATTTACCGAGCTGTAACCCAATACTACAGATACCCTCTCATTATAGACATACTAGGTACCTTCCTGAACTGGATGATATTCAAATTATATTCACTAAATATGTGAGCATAAACATTTCCCGAGCTATAACACAATACTAGAGATGCCCTCTCATTATAGACATACTAGGTAGCTTCCTCAACTGGATCATATTCAAATTATATTCATTGAATATCTTACAGAGCAATATCAGTCTATTTCACAAGAAAACTTAGTACAAGTAGTTCCATTTATACTCACATACAACATCTAACATGAGTAGGAGGCTCCTTGGTCCAAGTATTAATAATGGTATATTATGTTTCCACTATTAACTCTGCACTTCAATTTAAAAGGAGTCACATGCATAAACTACAATCATTCTCCTAAAAATCATTATCCTAGATAAATATACTCATGTATAATTGGTACATGTAAGTCATTCATGTGCTTATGGATAACACCACATCTACATATATGAGCTAAATTATTCAACAATTTAAAAGGGTTAGAAGTAACCACACAACATTTTTCCTGCAAGTAGTAACTAAACATAATGGTGGAGAACATCAGTAAATCTACTATAATTTAAAACTAATTTCCTTTATACACGAAACATATCGATCCATTATCACAGGAATTCATTGCTACCAGTTTGATCAAAATAAATAAGAGGTAAGATCATAGGATAGATTTAATAGATTATGAGCCACAATTAGGAAATTTTTCATCTTGCGAAAGGTGAATAAGAAATTTGAATTTCACGTCCTTGAAATTTCAAATACCTAGGGAATCAACTGGTTCAAGTTTAAATGAAATAAATATTTATGCCATATTTACATTCATTCCTGGTCTAATATTATAAGCCAACCAAAAATGGATCTTGCCTCCGCCCTTCCTTCAATAGCGCATCGCTGGCCTCTGGCCTCATTTCTTCATCTAGACATGATGAACCCTCCACTTGGAGGACAGTGGAAGCCAATGTCTCCCTTGCCAAGAACATGCATGATGGTGGAAGTGACAATAATAACAAAAAATACTGCTACCCTTGAACCCTATACTCTTCCTTTTTTATTAATGAATTTGAAATTTGGCTATAAGAAGTGGAGGAACCACAGAAATGAAAAAGGAGAAGGATGCATGATTGAGCTTGCAGTGAATCATATTTATAGAGAGGGTGTTGCTTTCTAGATCCGTAAACCAAAAAGTCGGCTTTTAATAGTGCTATTTCTTGGATGCATTGCTTAAAATTACAACCATGGTTTTCTCTTAAAAAATATACAACTTTCCCATGCCTTCATATTTGCAATAACGTAAACATACATGCAAATTTTTTATTGTTTATAACAGTGTTTGGGATTTCTCTCCTTTCTAATATTTGGATGGTGCTATTGCCTTACCCGTCGGCCATCATTCCATTTGTGAAAACTTCTAATTGAAATAATCACTCCTTTCTCAACTTTCACTGCTTTTCTCATGCCTACTTGGGACAATTATCAACGCCCTAGGTGGCGGGTCACAAGGGATGAGCTTGATATGACGAGCCATATAGATTTTCCCTGTAGTAGTTTAAGAGGCCTGATTGTAAACTAAGAGTTCGAGTGCCTCACCCCCTTCTCAATTTACATCTCTACCCCTATTATACTATGATTGATATCAAAGTCGTCGATCTCTCCTAGATCTGCCTGTGGGCTTGTCATAATCTGGCTTCAAAAGAACATTGGTTCTCCATTAGTGGAGACTCCCCATATCCAATACACATTTTATGTTCACTTGGATTATATTTTTACACTTTTTTTTTATTACACAAAACTGGCTCGTTACCGACTTATTAAAAGTCAAGATGATCCATGCATGAGGAATTGTTTCACCCAATATTTAGGCTAAGTACCGAATAAATCCAATATCACGGCAATTTTTACCTTCGAGATGTAAGACGAGCACATGAAAAACTTTTGCAAGAGGTCATAATTTGGAGATTGAAACACCAAAAGTCCTAAGTTCTTCAGCAACATAATATGAGGAAGGGGGCTAGAGGGATAAATACACCATCAAAATCATACCACATTTTTATACACGTAAGAGAAATGTTATTCAACAAAATAGTTTCGCCAATCCTTTTTATTGTTGACCAATTGTGGTAGAACATACTTCAGATTTAGTCCATGAATCTTGGAGCCCTACTAGACAAGTTTCTTCACTTCAAATGATGAAAGAATGATAACATCATTAAATTCTCATTGGATAAGGACCGCTCTTCTATTTGTCCATAAAACCCATCAGTCTTTATGTGATTTAGTATCATCATAATATTTTATATGGAGTGGATTTGAATGTCAATGCTTCCACACTCCCATCAAGCATAAGTCACTATGTACAGTTATACCATAATTTAATCAATTTGAGATCCTTATTTTATAAGGACCATATAATAACATGTTATATACATAGTAAATTATATATTTTATCGGCTCCTAACCGAAGATCTTGCCAAGGATCAACTGTCCTCAATTGATCGATGCACTGGGTATTTAATACCCTCTTTCATGGTTTATTTACCATTAGTGCATCTCGCTTTATGGATTTTTCGATTTTCGTAGGTATTTTCTGGCAAATCTCATCTTTATCTCCCACCACTCTTTTCCACATAAAATCTTGCCTTTCTCTCCCGTAAATATTTTATATCTGATGGATATTTATCTCCCATCCGTCCAATGGATATCCAATCCATCCAAGCTTATCTAGAATCACATCTGGAATATTATCTTGAAAGATTCATCCCTATCCCATTCCTCATGGGATTTAGCAAGCATCTTCTCTTGCTTGGTGCTCCACCCTCCAAGTGATTTATTTTATTAATTTATTTAACAACACATTTTCTTTTCATATTACATATCACCTAGATTTCCTTCGCTTAGGTTTACAACATTTAAAACCCAAGGGAAGATATCACACGTAGATTTAAATTAGCTTGGGTTTACAATAATTTAGTACACAAGGGAGGAGTGTTACAAGTAGCATCCACATATTTTTACCCAGAAACCCTTAAAGGGAATAAATCACATTTGTTATTATGTAGATCAAATGTCACCACCTGGATCGCATCAACTTTCTAGTAAGCACCCCACGAAGTGTGACCTCCATAATGTGCTTTGTTAACCCCAACTGGTAGGAAGCACCAAATCCATATTATTTTTACTTGCACCAATGAGAAAGAAGTGCCAAATTCCTCTTTGATGGATATCTAGTTAACTTACAATAAGTACAAACCACTTCATTTTGCAAGCACCCACTCGCTAGAGGAAACAACCCGCAAGCTATTCTTTATAAACCAACATAGATGGAATCTTCAACATTCCGATGTGTAGGCCCCAACCTAAATATTTCATATGACTTTGATACTATATTTATAGGTGTCATATTTATGTGCATTTCTCTCAGCTATAGCTCTTACTCATTCTGAATCATAGCCTCGGTGAGTTCTTAATGCTATGATCTCCTTAGTAGCCTTTTTCTCTACTCAACTAACTTATCTCTTGCCTTTCTTTTCTCTTAAAACACATACAACAACATTACCCAGACCGTACTTCAGACTCTAACTACATTCGCTCTATTCAAAGTATTTAGTATAATGAATAAGGATTATAGGTTGGTTTATTTTACTTTTGTGGGGCTTGAGTGTGCACTTCAGTATCACTCACCTTGCTAAAAAATAGGCTTCATTTACCACCTACACAACTTTGGAGGATCCTCATTAATTGTCACATAGCTCGAGAAGTATATTATAACAACTGCAATTAGCTACAAAATTGTCTTTAATTCATGAAAGCCATATTTTTCACTTTATTTTAATCTATGATCTTCCATGAGAGAGATCTCACTTAATAATGGGATCACCATCCATTTCCATGACATGTATCATCTTTCACAGTTTATGCATTTAAATTACCAAAAAAATGAAATCACATTTAATACTCTTAGAAAGGATTCCTTTCAAATGTACCAAGACTCAATGAGATAGCTCTAACTCAATAATGGGATCACCAATCATTTCCATAACACGTCTGATCTTTCATAGTGTCTGCGACTGAATTACCATCAACATTGAGTCACATTTAATATTCCCAGAAAGGATTCCCCTTGAATGTTCCAAGACTCCATCATTTCCTGTTCATGAATTGATCTATTCTTTTGTAGTTGTTGAAAACCAAACACTATGGGAAATTAACTTATAACTTCTCCTCTTGGTAAATGTTACTTTTGACCAGGCTCAACCTTTGCAACAATGACCGAGTGTTTGTTCAACATATCATCTATATTGGTTATTACATTCAAACAACAAGTTCTCTTATCCTCGAGCGTTTTAAAATTTATGGTGCAGAACTACATAATTAACTCTCGCTTAATGTAAAGATCTTAATGTTATCGATGAAGTATATCTACAACAAAATTATGGAAATCATGTTTTGAAGCTAAGGTAATTTAATTTGATGGATATAAAATTATTTTCACATAATCATTGGACTAGGCACAACATTATTTTTTTAATGACCTGGTTGGTTTACCAAGTTGCAAAAACTATAAGTCTATCTATGAGGGCATAACAACTAGGGAGTGTTGACATGTGCCTGGGAATGCCAAGAAGTGCAAACACATGATAGACAGAGACAAGGCATGTTATGCATGCCATGACATGCCAAGTGCTAATGCATGGAAAGTTGTGCCAGGTGCTAGGGTGTGGTGCCAATGCATTATAGGGAGTGTTAGGGAATGGTAGGAAACACAAGGGAGCACTAGTTTCAATTGCATGGAAATGAATGAATAAGAGTGTGTGATAAGGAGTGTTAGCAAGTTCCAAGTGTGGTAAGGAGGGATTGATAAGGTATGCTAGGTAGTGCCAACGCATGCTAGAGTGCTAGGGAATCGTGCCAGGATGTACCAAATGCCAGAGCGTGCCAATGAATGCTAAGGAGTGTTAGTGAGTGTTAGGGAAACACAAAGGAGCACTAGGTCAAAATGCATGGAATGAATGAATAAGAGTGTATGATAGAGAGTGTGAGTGAGTTCTAGGTGTGTTAAGGAGGGAGTGACAAGGTATGTTAGGCAATCCTAACGCATGCTAGTGTGCCAATGCTAACACATGCTAGTGTAGAAAAACACCCTTTCGATTGGTTTATAGACGAGAAGTCGTAATTTCGATGGAATACATAGTGCCCAGTGATCCTGGTCCAGGTGTCACAAAGGACCCTTCTAAGACCTTTTACTTCTGTGATATGTTAAATGGCATTTAAAAAAAAACATAAATGAATACATCTGCATACTATAAAGAAGAGGAATATGACATTCATCAACACATGAAAACATAAGTTGTTGATAAGGAGTTCTCCAGGAGAACACATATTCAAACAATAGTTATTCCATTTATTGAAAAGAGAAT
>APFE031490303.1:0-30463 GCA_000404065.3 Pinus taeda
CCATTCAAACAAGCTTCTTTAATTAATTACATAATATCCTTTTTCATCTTTGCACACATTCAAGTGTATTATTCTTTTCTGCATGCTTATATATTTATCCATCCAAACAAGCTTATTTAATTTATTATATAATATCATATTGCATCTTTGCACACATTAAAGTATATTATTTTTTAGAATATACTTATCTAAGATTTTCTTGATGGAAATATGTTAAAGGATATTGCATTCCTCCAACCAATAACTATGTTTCCATGTACTTCCTGCAAAGCTCTAACTTCTACTTCCGAGGAAATCAAATAGTAGTCGTTTTCCAATTTACATTTCGTTGACCCTTAGCAACATCTTGCTACTTCTCCTCTGAAGGTTGCTACCTTCAATAATAGGAGAAAAATATATTCTAAATGTGAAAGCTCCCTTTGGTTTTCTACTTTGATGTTGCTAGTGAATTTTTTTTCTTTCTCCTTTCTTACTGCTATTACTGGTCACATTCTTTGTTTCATGCTTCTTTGGTTCTTCTTTAACATTCTTTCCTACATGCAATATTTTCTCTCCTTTTTGAAAAAATGCTTCCATATTTGTTCACTACTATGGTTCTCTTCAGTTACTCAAGTTGTTGGTCCTTTTCTCCAAGATGCTTTATCAATTTTCCAATCACACCTTCAAGTTCTTCAACATAATTTTTCCTATCCCTTTGCTTGTTGTAATTGACCTCTTCTATTTTTTTTTTATTCTATAGTTATGTCCTCAAGGTATTTATCTATTCTTTGATATTTTTCTCCGTTTCATTACTATTCTTTGATATTTCTTCCCATGCTCCTTACATGCATCACTTAGTCTACCAATTTCATTAGAAAGTTCTTCAACAACAACTAATGCATATTCATATTTAGCTTTAAAGAGAATATAAAGGCGATCATATTTTTCTTCACTAACTAGATTTAAACTATTATCATGGTTGTTATAAAAAATATATCTCAAAATTAATGATGGTTTATATCTTCAAATATCTTTTCTTTTTGTACAATTGGTTCAACTGAAGCATTGCTCTTCTTGGATTTGTTCTTCTTCTTCTTATTTTTGTTGCTCTTCTCAATATCTTCATCACTTAAATTGTAGCTTGCTCCAAATAACATATGCAATCTATCTCAAACCTCCTTGGTATATTTCAAATCTCCAACCTTTTCTAAGTCTGCATTATGGAGATCTTCAAGAATAATTCGACTTGCTTGAGAAATTTTCTTCATTTCATTGGATGAATGTGAATCATCACAATATCCTTCAAAAACAAATATACATAAGTTATATCCACTAGAAAATAATTTATATTCCACATTTTCTTTCCATAGCTTGAAATTTTCAGTAGTAAGAATAAGTATTCCTTAAGAGTTCATTCTAATTTTTTTTTCAATTTTTTTCCAACAAACCCTAGATCTACTCTCTAGTGCTCAAGATGAAATAAAGATCGCCACCCTAATATAGCTTGTTGGAAAAAAATGAACACTACTGAGAGGGGGGGAAGGCAGTGAATCAATAGTGTGACTTGTTATACAATTTTACAACTTTAAAATTCTTACTAAATCATAGACATTTGATTAGAAACAACTCATCAAAAAATTGTAGATCTATGCACAATAATAATTAACAAGTAAACTATCCGAGTAACATAATATATCTGGTGGGAAAACCTTCACCAGGAAAAAATCCCACCCTTGCTACGTTTGCCCTGTTCTAAATCTTCTATTAATAAAATAACGTATTTTAAATAGATGAATGACTCCTATAAGTCAGGAGACTAAACCTCATATATTATTGGTTAACACCGATCAACCTGGACACTCAATACTACTGATAAAATCAAAATACTATGTTCTCACATGGATCAATGAACTACCATCCGCTGAAAGCCGCCACATCAAACAGTCTTCACCTAACTCCAATTGGATGGAGAAATTGTTCCTTTCGTTGAAGCTTCGCCATCAATGCTCCACATCCATGAAGTCATTTCTCCTCTACTCTATAAGGACCTCGTTTTATCTATTTTCATACTCGATCCCAAGACTTTGTAGTCAAAATGATTCAACTTTGTAATACGATCTCCAACAACAAGACACAATAAATAAATCAAATAAAATCACCAGAAACATATGTTCTCCACTCAAGAAAAAATAGTGGCCACAATATAATCATTAAATCTACAACAATATAATCATCCAATGGCATACACATATCATAATCTCAACCATCATATAAAACCCTCACTCCAAACTGTGAATTATGCATAATATAATTATAAGCATACAACACAACGGTTATGTGTCAAATTCACTAAAAATGCCTACAAAAAAATAGTGAGAATCTCAAATATGGAGCTATACTAAACTGTCCATCCCTACCAACACCTTTGGTACAATACGTTTCTTCTTTGATGTGCAATTTGAAGTTCTGAATCAAAACACTACTTCAGTAAATAGATCTACTCATTCTATTTCCAATGGAATGCATACATTGAAGCATCTATGCTCATAGCTAGGTCTAAAGCATACTCACACAATGCAACCTTATGTAACTTACATTATCACTCGATCAACCATCAACCATATGAAAAAATAAAGAAGATAAAACATGTAGGGTGAATTGCGCTTTTGGACTAGGATCAAAAGTGCACATGGTTGAAAAAATCAAGCCACTACCACCACTACTTGTGCACTAAATGTGTTCACACAATTAGAGAACTTTTTAAAACAATTCTTGACCTTTAAAAATTAATTTAGAATCTTCTAAGAATTTCCATGCCAAAATACCTTTGATTTCCATGAGGAATCCAAAGAATTTTTCATGGAATTTAAACTGCACAAAGAGAGCTAATTGATCTTGGTTGCAACCGCATGGACAACCCTATCTCCATGTAGTTCGATCCCTTCAATCGCATGCACATGCTTAGCTCCATGTGGTTGGGGAAAAACATAAGGAAAAACATAGAATCTCAGCCCAGAGTCTCTACCACCTATTTGGTTACCTTCTCAACTCCTTTTCAAGCCTCCAAGCCTCTATCATATCCTTTGACACCTGTGTATATGGACAGAAGAAGTCTCCAAATTGATACTACCATGTTTTCCTAAGGGTTAGCAAACAGCAGTTGGAAAACCTACAAGAAAGTCCTCTTCTCTCCATAAACACTTACATAAGCTACAACACATCTGTACAAACCTACAACACACTATATCAGGCCTCCAAAATATTCATAAAGTCAATACACTGCTGCAATAAGTCATTAACAAGAACATAAGCATGATGACCTAATCTGTCATATTCCTTAGCATGTAAATACCACTAAGACATGATCAATTGCTAATCACTGCCATCATCCTACATCATCAAAAGGTTGCATCAAGGGTTAACATCAATGCCAACATCACCATATCAATGCCAACTCAACTAGTTTCAACCATGCTACAAGAATTATATCAAACAGATTAGCTACACTACATAGGGTTGACATCAATACCAACATGAGATAGCTACCATCATGAACCAATACCAACATCAAATCGCTAAAACCATGTGCACCATAATGCGAAGATGAAAAATATCGCATTATAATAAATTTCAAACCATTCCAGATATCTACATATGTATCTAAAAATAATAAAATTGTACATAGTACCTACAAGATCATGTGTTATGATATATGAAGGTTTTAATTTCTCCAAATATATTTGGCACATGTTTATTTCCACGTATTCAACATTGAATCTCTCCTAAAGTTCTATTTCTATCATGTCAAGAAACTTTTTATTGTTGGCTTGTGGGAATTTACGACTCCACAACTTTAACATGTCTTTTTGATTGGATCATGGTCTAGTATTCTAATGCCAAAAATTTTGTACTAATACATTAAAAAAAATCAACTAACTTCATGTTTAATGAGGAAATACAATAATAAAGGCGTAATAATAAATTCAAATTGAATTATCAAGAAAATTATTTCAAATATTTTTTCTATTTACTTTAAAAATATGGTATGCGTGTGACATCAAACATTGTTTCCTTGTGGAACTTTTTACAATAGATTCTAATATTTCATGCCGACCAACAGTAAAATATTTTGAATAACAAGCCTTTTTATTGTATTAAAAATAGCTTGATGGTTTATAACAATGTGATTACTAGTGTCTAATATTTTAACTAATTTAATGCCTAAAATTATCGTAACAAAAACTAAAGAATGTGAATGTGAATTTAAGAAAGTAAAAAAATTAATTTAGGTGCATTATTTTTTTATTCAAAAACTCATTTCAAAATTTTGTGTCATTACAAATAACTATTTCATGCATGTAATTCAACTTCAAGGACCATTAGAGAAATTTGATCCACATCAATACATCTAGGAGTTCATTGTGCACTAGATAGTTGAAGCAAGGAAGGTGGACACGAAGTGTGGATCCCTTCATTAGTACATTATAGAACTTCATGCACTTGATGGTTGTGATCAGGAGTGCAATCACTAATTTTCTAGTCTTCATAGTAAAAATACAAGTATTTGCATTGATTTTGCAAATGAGATTCCTCTATTAGGAATAACATCATGGAGAAAAGAAATCAAAATGAATGCAAAATTAAAACATAGAATGACATAATACAGATGCGACATCAGTATATATCACTCACTTGATTTAGGATACATCCATAAAGAAAATATATTCCTTCCTTCTATTTCATCAAAGAAAAGGAAGGAGTACAACATACAACACATACACTACATTCTACTAATGTCTCTCTCATAGTCTCCTCTCTCTTGATTACAAAGCTCTCTTCATCATACACAACCAAAATACAATTTGATAATAAAAACTACAATATAGTTAGAAGGAAAAAAATCCCCAATGTAGCTTCTGCCATCATATCCATGACTTGATGATGAATTTTGCGAGGCATAACCCCTCACCAATAAGGAATAAGGATCTAAATGTGGATATTAACAATAATTATAAATCAAGAAGATAATTAGGCTCCACAACTAACCAAACTCCACACTAGAAGGTTGTGAATTATTTAGTTCTTTAATTTGCACCACTGGATACTACATAATGGAAATTTTGAATGTTTTATTCAACTACGTTATTGTTTTTTATGGAAGATTGATTGGATGTTAACTTAACATTGGAATATGAATGGTGTCGATTGGATGCATATGCTTTTCCTCTAGAAATGAACTAGACTCCACCATGCCATCAATTGTGTAAGGATTTGAGTAAGGGATGGGTGGATACATATGTTTATCCATACCTAATGTTTAATTTTGTCTTAGATATTAGACATTTTCAAGGGATAATTACTTCCTTCTAGAATTTCCTAAAAAAATTCCTAAGTTTCTTATCTCTAAAATGTTTTAATAAAATAAGAATATGCCAAAATATTCAAGAAAATCACTTTCACAATAGAATAATAACTTAAATAAAATATTTGCGACATGAGTTTTTTTTAACAGTGACATGTAAGTGTTATTAGGATACAAAGTGATGGAAAAAAATGTTTTTTTCTTAAACATACATTAATTCAAGCAAAGTAATAACACAACAACATTAATAATTTGCATGCATTCCTATTATAATGTATACACTAAGGTAAAGCAGAGGGAAGAATGTAAAAATGAAGGGAGAAGGGAAGAATATGGGGAGAGAGAGAGATGGAGGGGTTAGAGATAGAGAGATAAAGAGGGAGATAGGGATAAAAATAGATAAAAATAAGGAAAGAAAGAAAAAAAGGCATAGGGAAAAGGGGAGAGAGGGAGGAATGAGGGGAAAAGAGTGAGTGATGACAAAAATAAAAGAGAAAGAGTGGGGAATAGGGAAACAAAGACTAAGATAAAATAAGGGATGAGAAGAGGGTGAGTGATAGAAAAACATATTAAAAAGGTGTAGAGGGATGGGGGGATTAGAGAGAGAGAGGGGGAGGCATGCAGAGTCTATACATAGGGAGAAAGAGTTAGAGAAAGGGATAGGGAATGAAATATAGAGAGGGGGATCTAGAATAATAGGGGAAGATATAGAGATATTGATGGGGAAAGGTAGATGGCGGGAAGGGTGAAATAGGGAAAGGGGAGGAAGGTTTATATAAAGTTGAATATAGACAAGGGTATTATGGATAGAGAGAATGATGAGGCAAGGAATCAAGAGAGATGTGGCCGAATACGGAGAGGGAAAGTGAGAGAGAAACACAAATATAATGGTAAAGAGCAAGAGAAAGGGATAGGTGAGGAGGAAGAAACTGGGCGTAGTGAGACATTTGTAAAACACTCAATGAATGGGAGAGAAAAATGGGTAGGGAGAGTGGGAAATAGGGAGTAGAGTGTTAGGGAGATATATGAAGTAGTGTAGGAAAGGAGGAAGATGGAGGAATATATGCAGAAGTATAGGGAGAGAGGCAAAACAACGATAGGTGGAGGACGGAGTGAGAAATAAGGAGCAAGGTTAATGGAAATAAGGAGTGATATGGAAAGAGAGAGGATGATGAAGGAAAAATTAAAGTGGTGTTAAATATAGACAATGTTTTGATGGTAGAGGGAAAGAGTGAGACATGGATAAAGGGAAATAGAGAGGGGATGGAGAAAGGGAGAGAGAGAGAGAGAGAATCAATGATAGTTAGGGTAGGAAAGATAAAAAGCAATATGAAAAGAGGTAGAGAGGGAGTTTTAGGGGGGACATGAAGAGAGAGGGAAGGATGATTTTTGAAGAGGGAGAGACAAGGGAAAATAAAGAGAGAGAAGGGTGAATATGGAAAGGGATATAGAGAGAAAAAAATAAATAAATAAGGATAGAGATACAAATGAAGAGGAAAATAGAGAAAGAGATATAAGGAGGGAAAGATGGGGATAGAGTGAAACAAATAGGGAAAGGGGGAGAGATAGTGGGGAAGAAGGAGAATATGGAGAGAGAGAGTGACATGAAATGGAAGAGATAGGGAGGAATATGGAAAGAATAAATGAGATAGAAAGAGGGATAAGAAGTGGGGGATAGATATAAATGAATAGGGAAAGGAATTAGTAGAGAGGAAAATTTTAGTGAAAGAGAGATAGAGGGATATGGGAGAGATACATATAGATAGAGAGAAATGCATAGCGAAATTGGAGGAGAGAGAGAGATGGGAAAGGGAAGTGCGGTATGGAAAGGGTGAGAGAGATATAAAGATGGATATATAAGGAGATAGAGATTAAAAAAGGGATATTAACATGAACATCTAGGACCCAAACTGTCAATTCAGGAATGTACAATTAATGGTTCTAGCTTCATGGCTAAACCATGAAGAAATTAGGGAAACAAAGATCAAGATAATAGTAAAAAAGGACGTAGAAGAACCACTATGGGCCAAGGTAGAGATTCCATCCCTGCATCTCATCATTTCCATTCACAATCTCATAGAAAAATATACCACCATGGACAAAATTTACAAGGAAAGGTAGGAAAAGGAAATCATTCACTTTGAGTATTCCTTTAGGCTATTGGGTGAGGAAATCTTGCAGGCATGCCAAAGAATATGACACACAATTCCAGACAATTTAAGGATAACAGAATACGATTTACCTGAAAAGTTAGGGAGTGCATTGGCCAAAGCACCTCTTTACAAAAGAATCATCCAAAAGACTTTGAGTCCACTCGATTGGACTCAAGTTTAACTCTTCCTTATTTTTGGCCTATAGGAGCATCAAGGCTAGGAAGAGGAAAATAGGGTAAAAACGTAACTTGAGGAGACTACATAGTTCCATCAAAAAGGGGCTACCACATCTAAAAAATCCTAGGATGTGAAACAAACCATCAAGATAATGAATGAAAAGCAACAAGATGAAAATGTTTCCAAAGGATGAGCAATAGTTTTAGTAGGGTTATCATTTGCCTTCCAAATAGGTATAACTAAAGGCCCATATAACCATCAGTAAGTGCATTTAATCTTTCCTTTTGCACTTAATTATTTGTTTTTCATATTTGATATGTTCTTAGGATGGTTAAGAGATTATTTCCAAATCTTGTGTTCCTAATGCATTTATTGTGTAGGATATTGACGATATTTGATGCAAATCATGCAAGTCCAACAAGAGGAAAATATGGGGCTTGTCACTTGTGGAAGGATAATCAAAATCTTACTCGCTATGGGACATTATCACGTCCATATATAGTTTAAAAGTCATTAGGAACCAGATTCTACTTTATAGGGTTTTTTTAAGGAGGTAATCCTCTCTTCAAGGAGGCTAACCCTAATTAATTTTTTGTATAAATAAGGGGCGTTAGCAGCCCATTAGGGATTCAAATAATTTGAGAATATTCCCAATAGTAGAGAAAGCTTTCTTGCCCATTATTTGAGTCTTGTCATGTTCCATGTATGAGTAAATTTTTTGATTAATAACAATCACTCGTTTGCTTCCTGTCTGATTTTCCTTTAAGGGACCGGAGTCTCCTTCAGTTAGGGGCCAACTTAGGGTCTCAGGTCCCCTTCTTGTAGCTTTACTTTCCATGCATTTAGTTTAGTCAAATGTTTCCACAAATCTCATCTATAAAAAATATTTTCTTTGTAGGGTTAGTGACAAAGCTTCTTTTGGTTTATTTCTGTATCTTGATTTAATAAATTTAGAAATAGTTTCTTTGGTGTAGTGACAATCTTCATTTAAATTTTAACTCATCCCTTCTATTGTTTTATTTTCTACAACCAATACTTTATCATTCATGTGCTTTCATTTTACTAGCCAACCATGCATTTTTCTTTGAATTATACAATAGTTCTTAATAGCTACAATTAGTATCATTTTTCGTGTAGATGGATCACTTAGATCATCATATTTTCAATACTTGTTACACATTTATGCAATTTGTTAGCAGGTTGATTTTTGTCTAGATGAGCTATAAGAAACCCTATATATGCTTGTTTGATGTGTGAATTGAGCCATCAAAGGAAAATGAGCTTAGGAAAGATTCCTTTAACATTTTATAACCTTCCTTTACCTTCTTCACCCCTTATATTGTGTTTATAACTCATAAAACTACTCTTCGTTGTTTCCTATAGAGAAAGAGTAGCATTATGTAATAGTATGAAAATATATTCTCAAAGCATTTTTATCATTCATTAGCACATTACAATCCATATCAGACCCTTGATATGGATTTTAGAATCTAAGAGGTCCTGTAGAAAAATTACCCTAGTAACTATAGCAATAATTGTATTCTTCTATGTAATTAGGATTTATTGTTTAAATATCTTCCTTCAGTTGTAAGTTAGTTTATCATATATCACAAAATATAATTGATTTTTCTTCATCATTCTTGAAATTATTTTATTTCCTTTCCTACAGTTAGCATAGGCTTATTTCCTATCATTTATTTTCTTACAAAATAGAGTAGGCTTATTTTATGTCATTTTCTTTTCTAAAAATAGAGTAGGGTTACATTTTGTCATTTACTTTTCTACAAATAGGATATTATTACTTTCTATTGTTTGATTTCCTACAAGCTAGAGTAGGTATATTTGTTGTTCCTTGTTTTTCTGAACATGTCCTATAGCCTAGATAGAAAAAGTGGTCTCTGTACATTGTAGCTTCCCTTCAGTTGTCTAAGATCAACAGAAGGAGAATACATTTCCCACTGCACCCACAATGTTGACTCCTCTTACATTTGTATGAACCCTACTTTGATAATTAAAGTTCAGACCATGAATATTGTCAACATTCTTGTCCTAATAGTCAAGGCCATCATTTCCTGGTGTCATTATTGAGGAGGTGTTAAATTAGATATTTTTTTCCTCTCTAGTTGATTCCCTTCCATTTATTTCTTAAAAAAGATACAAAATATTGCATTGGCATTTATATCTAAAAATAAAACAAAAAATTCATTTATTTATGACCTCACAGAGTTAGGGATAATTCAGGAAAACTTCTGCCTAAAACCCCCACTCCCAAAAACATCCTACCTTCACTTGTTGACTATGAGCCTCCAACTCTATCTATAGAGGGTATAGAGGCTTTTTAAGGTGATAATGTGAGGATTTTTGAGGATCTTTCAGAAGGAGAATAACATCCATCAACCACAGATACTATGGCTAGAAACATGTAGCTTGAATTCTTTTTTACCAAGGAGCCAAATGAAGAAGTTAATATGAAAAATATTAACCTTTCTACTCTTCCAAATTTTCATGGAATGGATTCTTTTGATCCTAACACCTTCATATCTGAATTTGTTGTAGTCTATATGACATATCATTATACATAAAATGAGAAAAATATGATATTGTTTTCTTCAACCCCTAACGATGCAACCTTGCACTAGTTCATGAACTTAGAAGGAAGGAACATCATTACATGGGCATAGAGGCAACAAGAATTCCACACCAGTTGTGGGAAATACTACAAAGTAAGAGATACAGGGGATTAAATCTTCATAATGACCCCAGTGCCAGATCAATCAATAGAGGACTATGAGGGAAGAATTCACCTAAGCTACAACAGGGCACATAATTGCACTCTTGATATTGACACATTGGAATTATTATTTCTCCTACAGGTTAGATAATAACTAATGGAGAGTCTCAATATTTTTTCCAATGGAGCTATTTAATTGCTTAACCATGAAGTCATCAAAATAGTGTTCAAAGACCATTTTAGTGCTACTAGAAAAAGAGGTATATCCAAATAGGCTTGGTAATTCCTTCATCCTCTACTTTAGTCATTAAGAATGAAGTCGGAGCTATGTTGGATATTTTAAAAATGATATCTTACACACCATTTCCATGCGGAGGAAAACAATATAAACTAAGAAAAATAAAGAGGAAGCATAAATGGAATTAATAGTATTTTTCCTTATATGCACCAAGAGGCATCGTAGAAATGAGTTCCCATTAAATTTTATGGAAATATATTCTATGTTAGAATAAAATCATTCAAATGACAAGTGTCAATCTCTTTTAGGCTTGAAAGTGATGTACGAAGGAGTAGAAGGAGACATGGAGTAGCTTTTCTTTGTCAACTAAAAAAGGTCACAAGGCCCCTGACCATATCAATAAGGTATGATATATCCCTCTTCTTTCCTTGTAAGTTATAATGCACAATTTCAACCTTCATGTCCACCAAGCACCTCACCCCTTTCTATGCCTACAACATGGCATAGTCCTCTCCAACCCGTCATTTATCTTTTTCAGCCATACCGATACCAACCTCCTGAATGGGTAGATCCATCATCAGGGTGGAGACATTAGGTACTGCAACAACTTTCCCAAATTATTTCTCCTCCTCAACCAACACCACCTGAAAGCAATCGTTTGAAATAGCGACAAATTCCTACTCAACCCAACGAACCTCCCTATCCTAAAAGGTTGATCCATTTTAGAACACACACCTTAGAGGAAGTTGAAATTTTGGGAGAAATAAAAAATTGTGTTAATATTCCCCTCTTCCAAACCATCAAGGATGTTCATGCAATAGATTCATTAAAGAGAAATTTATTATTAGGCTAGGAATGAGAAGAAAAGATGTGAATACTATCTATCATTTATGCACATTTCTTTTACCAATCAATCATGCATTTTTATTTCAATTAGGTAATAATGCTTCAGATGTGTATTTAGTATTAGTTCTTATGCATGTGGCTCACTTATATCATCATATTTTCACTCAATGTTACCTATTTCTGCAATCTTTTAGCAAGTTTATTTATTTCTGGACGAGTTATAGGAAACTCTGGATCTACTTGTTTGATCCATGAATTGACCCATCAATGGAACCTAAGCTTGATAAAGAATCCTTTACCCTTCGAAAAACTTCCTTATCTTCTTGACCCCTTAAATCACATTTAGAACTCATGTAGAATTTCTCTTGACTATTTCCTATAGAAAAATAGGAGCATCATGTAGTAGTACAATGATTGACACTAGAACACCACCACATTTTCACTAAAATAATATTTATAATTCCTGAGCACATTACAACACACATAAAACCTTGGAGATCAATTTGGAAGTTCATAGACCCCTTAGAATCCTTACCCTAATAACTATAAGAAAAACCACTTTCTTTTTTGCAAATAGGGTTTACTATTTGAATGCTTTCTTTTAGTTGTAAATTGGTTTACCCTTAATAATAGAATATAGTTCACATTTCTACAGAATTATTAAAAATATTTGATTTCCTTTCTTGTAGTTAGCATGGGTTTATTTTTTTTCATTTGTTTTAAGGTGAAACCTAGTAGGTTTATTTCATGCCATTTATTTTTATGCTAATAGAGTAGGTTTACTATTTGTCATTTACTTTTCTACAAATAGGATAGGGTTACTTTTTGTTGTTTACTTTCTTGCAAGCTGAAGTAGGTATATTTGATGTTCCTTGTTTTTGTGAGCATTCCCTATAGCCTAGGTAGAAAAAGTGGCCTATGTACATTTAATTTCCCTTTGGTTACATAGGTTCAACCAAATGAGAATACTTTTCCTGCTACACACACAACCATAACTGCTCTTAAGTTTGTATGAACCCTAGGTTGATAATCAAAGTCTAGACGCTTCGGAGTTTCACATTCTTCTTGTAATACTAAGGGCCATCAACTAATTTAGAAAAGGTTGTACGTAATAATTTCTTGCAACCACAACCAATACACATCAAACCCTGGAGATTGAGTTTAGAATTTTAGAGGCCCCATAGAAACCTCATTTTAGTAATTGTAGCAAAACCTGCTTTTTATTTCGTAAGTAGGGTTTACAATTTGAATGGATTATTTGAGTTGTAAGTTGGTTTACAATACATCATAAAATAGAATTTATTTTTCTTTTACATTCGTGAAACTATTTTCTTTCCTTTCCTAAAGTTAGCATAGGTTTGTTTCTTATCATTTATTTTACTGCAAAATGAAGTAGTTTATTTCCAATGATTTACTCTTGTAGAATTAGAGTAGGTTACCTTCTGTCATTCACATTTCTATAACTAAGATATGGTTACTTTTTATTGTTTATTTTGTGCAAGCATTTCATATAGCCGAAATAGAAAAAGTGGTCTATGTGCATTTTAGCTTCCTTTTAGTTGCATCAAAACAATTAAAGGAGAATACATTTCTTGTTGCACGCACATTGCCGACTCCTCTAAATTTTGTAACAACCCGAGGTGGCTAATTAAAATTGAGATCCGTAGTAGTTTCAACATTGTTTTTGTAATAATCAACAACCTATTATGTGATGGTCTGACCAAACCCTTTGCTACTGATGTCAAATGGGGAGAACTAGAAAACACTGTAGGATCATCTTTGATGTCAAACATTGTTACCATTTGACACCAAAGGTGGTTAGTGATTGTTTATTCCTTGAGGTTCTTTCACTGTAGAATATCAGCTGAAACAACTCTCCGAAATGGTTAGATAGATAAGCCTCAGAAAGTCTTTTCCAATGATATATGGAAACATAAAACTCCCGAGCGTCAAATAGCTATGACCTGTTGAAGATTGGAAATGTTCCAAGGGGACTCATGGTTCTATAGAAGCTTGGAAAAACACACAAGCTGAAATAATCCTCATGAGTTTTTAGAACAACGTTCACACCCCAAGGTTTTTCGTAGTGATTCATTGTCATGGAGCTCCATGGTCATGTTGTTAAAATAACATGAGAGATGGGCATTATTTTTGTGAATATTCACTTATATTTCCATTCACACGCTAGGATTTGGGAAAATGACACGTGGAGCGATCCCGTGGAAAACATGACCCGCGAATAGGAATATGTCTAACAGGTGCTGTAAATATTCACGTCGTGCCCTCGGAGCTAGTGGATGGGGCTATGTTGTTGAGATATGGAAAGACACGAGATGGACACTAAGGGATGATTGGGACACTTAACAAATAAAATTTTCATTCTAGTGCCTCTAATTTAACAAAGAAAATTAGCAAAAAACACAAGGGCATGGGCGTCTTCCTCCATGGGAGATGGAATGGCATGGCATAAAAACAATTAATGCAAACTTATTTGTAAATTTTCATATTTATTTTGTAACTTTTAAATGTTTTTAGGATAGAGTTGAGTAATAAATTTAAGAAAGATTTTTATTTTTATTTTTCTTTTACTAATATTCAATCTTTAATAAATATTATAAAAATATTTTTTTTAGTAAAAAGGATGATAGTAGATAAAAATTTAAATAATAGTTATATTTGTTTTAGAGGTTTTTCTCAAAAAAATAAAGCTTAATATGTTGTTGGTAAAAATTTAAACATGAGATGGTAAGATAACGAGACTACATCCATCCTAACTCAGGATCTATCAAGTGTGGAGAGGGATCAAACCTCTTTTATGAGTGAAAAACTTGAAAGTATGTTTGCACCTATAGAAATTTGATCTCTCTCAGAACTTCATAGATCTGGGTGAAGATGGATCTAGGGTGGTTTAATTATTAATTTTATTTTTTAATAATAATTTTATTCTTAATTTTATTTAATTTGATCAAGTGAAAATGTTTAGATGACATAATATAACTAGACATTACAACATTTTTTCCATACTAGGATGGAGAGTGTCTCTTGGCCCAAAAATGTAATAAAATTAAATAAAAAAAATGTTATTTATAAACTATTTTGATTGTGGAGTGGGAGATGGATTTTTGGCATGTGGTAGTGATGAGCCATGTTATTGGCCTATGGTTAATAAAATCCATGGTAAAGTGGGGTTAGTATCCATAGTTAAAATTCTTGTTAAATGTAAGTATTATTTTGATTGTGAAATGAGAGATAGTTTTTGGGCATGTGGTATGGATGAACCAATGTATTGGCACATAGCATGGTATGGTTAATAATATCCATGGTAAATTTGTGATGAATATCCATGGTTGAAATTCTTGTTATAATGTAAGTATTAATTTTTTTGGGGTTTATTAATGAAATTTAGGTATGGTTAAAAATTTATTATTTTAATTTACATGGTGAAATGTATCTTAATTTATAGCTACTTTTTATATCTTATATATTGGTTACATAATTATTATTTTAATTTATAGCTACTATTTATATCTTATATATTTTCATGTGATAGAAGTTTAGATATATCTCAAAATTAATTATAATATTTTTTTAAAATTTAATAAAATGGTTTTAAATTAAATTCAAGATAAAATATATAATAAAAATATTTTACGTTTAATTGAGAATGAAAAATTTTTGAGCATGTTTTAGTATTGAAGTTAGCGTATAGTATTGGTCATAGTATTGTTCCAAACCTATTTATAAAGTTAATAAAATGTATGACAAAATGACTTCCAAATATTCATAATTAAATATTTTATTATATTGTAAATTTCTGTACTTATTAATTAAATTTAAATATGCTTATATATTTTAATGTAATAAAATGAAAACAATATTTTATTTTTGAAAAAAAAAATAAACACCCTATTAATATATATATGAGGGATAGGTTGATATACTCCATGACATTTATTACCATTTATTTTGGCAATCTATTCTTCTCCCTCAAATATTTTATCCGCATGAAAAGCTCAAAAGATGAAGAAAGTATCTCATTATCATATCCATAATAAAAACAGAAATGCAAAGAACAATTACTGAAATATATTCATGTCGGAGAAAATGTTAAAACCTTTGAGTTTGCTAGAATGCTTCAGCTCCATACATCACTATACTTCCACTCATACATCACTAAACTTCCACTCATTACCTTCTAAGGGGGATTGTTCACTATACTCCCACTTATTACCTTCTAGGCGGACTCATAACAACACGGGCGTTGTTTCGTGAAGGAATCCAAAAGTTAATGGATTTTCTATGAAATTAATAGATGTACATTTAAGATTATGATGAGATCTCGATTATTCAACGTACATAATAATGGCACCATTAAAGGCAGGACATAATTTATTGAAATTAAGACCCGACGTATTTCTTAAGAAACGGATCTCGTTAATGAACATAAATTAAAATGGAAATAAAAAATAAAAGGTAAAATGCATGCAATCACAAAGCTCTTACGATCAAAAACTGCTATCATAATCCTAGTAAGAGAATACAGGAAATGAGTACACGAAAAATTGATCGGCCATTTTCACACCCGTCTTCACGTTAAACTTCAGCAGTCCTTCCAGATTTTAAGGATTTAAGGAGTACTCAAGGAGGAGCTGCTTCCACTCTTCTTGAGATATCCAATCCAAGTTGCTGATATCCAATACAAGTTGCGCAATTCTTGAATGAATGCACTCAAATATTTTGCATCCTTTCTTTCCACGAAACAGTGAACAGTGACTTTCATCCCCACTCTCATCTTCAGGTGTAAAAAGTTCAAACATGTGAACGATCTCTTTTACTATATAAAACCTCCTTGCCTGACAATAATAGCAGCTGATGGGCCTTCTGTCATCAGTATATCTTTGACGAGGCAAAGGCTGTCCCTCCGCTTCGGCTTCTAAGGAGTTGCCCCTCGCTAAGGCCTGTCGTGTCTTCTGATCTATCAATTTCTCTAGCGACGGAGATAATTATCGCATTAACCAGAATTTATGAGTAAAGTAGATCATGAAAAGAAGATGTTGTGATCTTGAATCTCTGCACAGTTCATGACTGCTGATACAGGTCTTGACTGCTGATATCCTCGACAATGGTGTCAAACAATTTCGGTATAACAAGTATACGACCTTCATCTGCTATAATACCTTCGTACGATTTGTTTCGTATAATACACAAGGGATTCGATATTCGCATAACCTCAGTTATAGATACAAACATCTTGTATCATCATGGATTTCTTTTCTACATCATGGATGTCTTCCGGTTGCAGGCCTAGAACATCAATAGCCGTGCTGATTTCCTTACACACATCCCTTGGAGATTGTTTAGTGTCTTCTCATCTTCTCTCGCTCCTCATAAGCATCGTCATTTGAATATGGTGATAAAATTGATAAACCCTGAACCCCTAGATCAGTGGTAAAATTTCATGCCGACACACCTGTCTCGTTTTCTCATTCGGGGTAAGTCACCACTTATTCCGGTCAGACCAGTGAAATAGAGTGCCGCCGAGCAGTTCGCAGTCCAACAGCCCAGGCCCAGAACGTCCATTTTTCAGGGCTGAGGGTAATTTATTTCAAAAGATGAAGCCGCTGGTGGTGCAGAAAAATGTCGAGCCGTTGGAGCAATTGTTGTTGATTTTACAAGCAAGTTCCTTTCGGACGGCTCTTCGAACCCGAATGCGTACCTTCCACTTCCGGATCTTGAAGTAATGTTGCATTTGATTTAAGGAAACCGGAGGGCCGATACGCGCATGCGCATATCAACGCGATCCAGACCGAAAATAATCTCCACCCCGGAGATGCTCACGCCCAAGAAATTTCCGCGTTGGCCGGATTTATGAGTTGTCACTCCGGCTATACGAGTTTTCACCGCCGGATTTGGGGATTGCGTCTGCCGGATAGGGGAGTTTCACCACCGAATATGCCTCGAATACATGGGTTATCATCAGTGGATATGCGCGCTATCATTAAATACGCTAGTTATCATTGGTGGATATCCGCGTGGATATCCGCGTTATGACAGGATACGCGAAATATTGGCTGATATGCGACTTCAAAACCGATACGCGAACTGTCACTATTCCATACGCGACATATCATCGAATACGCTGATTATCATATTTTTAATTCATTGGATACGCGTTTAGCACCGATGGATATGTGGGCCATCACATTAATATGCGAGTTGTTTTTCCGGTTTATGCCAGTGATTTCCGACTAATTTTTTCAATTTATGCCAAAAAAGCTGATTATCTCCCCTTTAAGCGAGCTATCACCTCCGATACACGATTTATCACCCGCTAATACGTGACTTATCCACTAATACGCGGGTTATCTACTTATACGCGAGTTATCATGGGAAAACGCGGATTATCGCAGTAGAATACACAGTTTATCATGCCAATATAAGCAGATCATCAGATCATGTTACGCGAGTTTTCGTCAAATAAACGGATTATCGCCACTGTGCCGCGTTATGTCTGCCAGATATGCGAGATAGTTATAGCGGGCCTTCTATTATAATATAGCCGCGCCGCTTCTTATGCTGCCCACACCAACCCAGACAAAACACGTATCACCTCGATCGCTTATCATCTTCAGCACACCTTTAAGGTGTACCAGTTTCTTCAATGGTGTGCATGGTGAGAACATTGGGTATGGGATTAACTTGAATATGCCCTCTGTACACTAATATATATGAACAGTTCTGATGCATCGTGCGCTACAGGGTAACAAACGCATGTCGCGTTCTTAACATCCGATATCTGTGGACTGGTAATTGCCACGAATGGTGAGAAAATGTTACGGGATGTGCATTGTCTTCATGGAAAAGTCATCGGTGCAAGCAAACTTCACAGGCGTTGAAATTTTCAATGGCTCCCCGACACGTTCAATCGCTGTGCGATAATGGATGCGGAACAATGCGGAAGTGAGGAACAAAAAACTACTCAACCTGCAATACAGAGGTGATTCAAGGAAACATCATAAAATTTGTTAATAATTTTTTTATGGCAAGATTTTATGTGGTGACCGAATGCAAAGCTCTTTCCTTGAAATTAAAAACATTTACCCTTGATTGATATTTAAAAGAGTGAAGTATTTAAATCATGTTTTTCATATTGTTTTCAAAAAAAAATTGTGAACTATAATTGCTTCAATTGATGGGTTTAAAATTTGTGAAAAACTTTATAGTAATTCAAATTAGTAAAAAACCTTAGATACCAACACACTTTGTTGAAAACATAGGGTTACAAGTAAGATAATTAAGAAAGAAGAAAAGAACATATAAATTTAAATAATTTAATAAATGTCTTACAAAATAAAGATAACTTATCAATTAAGTATTTATTAAGGATATAAGATTTTCTTTTTGGTTTTTACCTACTATTTTGTATATCTCTATGTGTGGGGCCTCATCATGGAGATGGATTCTATAGATTATATTATACTAATGACCCATATGATAGGATTTAAATTTCGTCTACTTTTGATTGCAATGTTGTTTTCTCATTGAGGGTCTCTTATGTATGCACATCCTTTCCCTTATCATAGGATGGTGTCTGAAAGGAATTCATGAAGCATTTAGATGTATAAATAGTGGCATGGTGACAATGAAGATTCTAGTTGTGTACAAAAATATTTCGCTTGCTTCCTGTGGAATTGCGCTGCAAACATTTATCTTTCTTTGTTAGAAAATGTCGTCAATATAGTTCTGCAAGTTGGCTAAATTTACTTCAAATGGATGCTTTCTGGAAGTAGTAACTCAACAATCGACCTACTAATATTAATGTAGAATATTTGAATACACTTATTTGCTAGAACTTGGAAAAGAATGAGAAAATAGGTAATTAGATACCATAATTAGTTATCCAAACTTGAGGTCGCTTGATATATGAGATTGATAATTGGAGAGTACTCAAAGATTAGTTCAAACTACCAATAAAAGGCTCATTTTCTGAAATACCCCATGTAAAATTGTCGTTAGATAATATGTTAAATAGAAAATGCGAATACCATAAAATGTTCAAGATATTATTTTAAGACTGCTTCCAACGGTGAAGAAGACACAAAACATATACTACAGTGAAATGTCCATTATGGAGCTTCTTGCTTACGTCTTGGCTCTAGGTTCTTCCATATCCTTGCATCAATTCGAACTAAACAAATAGTTTTTAAAATAGCCTCCGAGACAAATGAGAGGTGGTATACTGCAACTTTAAGATTTTGAATTTAAATTTAAAACTCAAAAAACTATCCCATCACATTTAATAATTCAACTACCTTGTCGAAGCACCATATCACTTAATTAACCATTTGGAAACTATAGTGGTGATCCTAGCGAATATTACTTCAGAATAAGGGGTTGACAGAAAATGGATGAACAAAATATGGGAGGAAGAGGATACTAGAAAAGTGGCAAGATTATCAATATCATATATGCATACATCCAGATAACATAATTTTAATGACTCTTCATCCCGGTGGATAATTCTCATCGTTCTCCCACTAGTCATCATTAAATAATGGATACATTGAAATGATAGATTTTGGAATCAATTCAAGAAAAGCTATGACCTCAATAACTCTATCCAATAGGAACCGTAACCCATAGTAACTATAACCAATGAGAACTATTACCACAGTTACTCTAGACGACAGGAAATCTGATCAATGAATGAATATGATGGTTATAGGTCATTGGTCATAATAGTTCTCTAATCAAGAAATGTCTTATAACTATGACTAATAAACAATGATTATATTTATTGCGAGTCAATGTTCCTAGCTAACAAAGGAATTATTCCCTAGAGCTATGACTGAAAAAAGGTCCTCGTTTAATTTCATAGTCAAGGCTCCCACATCATAATTCTTGTGGTCATGATTCTTGTAAAATGAATTAAAAGTTTGTAATTTACAAGGGAGAGATGAACAACAAAAGAACGATTCCTAAGGTCATAGTTGATGAGGGTCAAACTTCTCGAGGTCGTAGTTATTATGTGCCATAGCTCGTAAGGGTTAAAGTTATCAAGTTCATAGTTCAAGTATGTCATAGTTACTATGGTCATATTTATCATGGGTCATATTTTCCATTGGTTAGAGATTCCAAAGATAAGAAAGCTCATAAAATTTCTTCAATGGGAGTCGATCAAGTTCTTTCTTGAAAATGAGAGACAGAGGAAAATATAAAGAGAGGGAGAGAGAGAGAGAGAGAGAGAGACTAGAAATTGTGTAAATAGAAATAGAGAGATAGACAATGTTTGGAATAAGTTAGTCATATTGGTATAAATGAAAGTTACATCCATACGATTATGTTCAACCAAATTCTACAATACTAGGGTTTTCAAATTCCCTAAAAGTAGGGTTTTCAAATTGCACAAAATTAAGGTCTTCAAATTTCAGTTCAATATACATTGACAAACATTGCCAATCTGTTAAGCAAGCTAAATATGGGTTGTTTACTTACATTGCCTAATTATCCACTCAAATTTGGAATCACTATATTGGAGTTTCCACACTCCACATTGATAGGGTTTTCAAATTCCACAAAGCTAGGGTTCTCATAATGCATAAAGTTAAGGTTTTCAAATTTCCTAATGATATCTCCTAATAATGCATACACTTTTGAGCCACGCTAAGAAGGTAGCCTAGTTTGGGCCTTACAGAGCCTAGACAACTAGGACCACGTGTGCATTCATAAGGACATGCACATGTTCTTGTGGGCATGCTTTCGTCATGATAGCCCATTTGCACTTCTGGGGTCATCATTCTTATGCAAGTTCCCTTAGTTGATTCTCACTAGTTTTTTCAATTATGCTAGGTGTTTTCTCATTAGTCTACATAGTTTATTTCTTTTTCCACATATGAAGTCATTACCACACATATTTGATTCCAGAACCACTTGCCACATGTTTATTTAGAATATACAAGTAGAGTGCTAAGTTATTTCATGATGTCTATTCCCTAATTACAAAAGCCTCCATCATGTTCTAGATGATTTCTTACACTTGTTTGAAAAACATTCACATATTTAACTTTATGTATCCATTTATTATTCTTTTATGTTCACATCATCATTCTAGATTGATCATTGTTTTGAGCACTACAATAGGTTATCATCATTCATTTCTTAAAACCCCAATTTCTTTATACTTATTTTTCTATATTCTCATAGGTTTTGTATTCTTTGAGGGGTAAGTTTCTTCCAATTTTGACTTCATTCATATGTAATTTAGGGAATTGTGATACTATTTCTCAACTATAATTTCTCTTGATTCATAATGAATTATTATATTGTTCATTATCTATCTTAATTCTTTGAGAGTGGAACAATTACATGAATGAGCTTGTAGGGTCTTTTTTATCAATGGGTCCCAATTTGGAAAATTTGGGAATGAAATCTTCTAGAGACATTTTGAGGCATTAAACAATTTTATTTGGGTAAAAAAAACTATCACTCGTGTGAGACCATCCAGTAGTAGAAGTTTGTATGAAAAATTTATGCCTCTTACAAGTTGACCTACCATACTGACTACCACGGTACAAGTTAATGTTATATTAATCCCTGTTACTCATGCATATTGTGCTAGCCATGTATGGAATTTCAAAAAGACAAATTTAAACTCTAATTGAGGGTTGAGGGAGTCAATCCTTTCATATAGTTAGATATTAGTTTACGTTAAATACTAGGCCACTAGGAGGAGTAGGGGTTCCATTTCATGCTATTATATTTTCTTCCATATTTGAGCAAAGGAATTAGGAGTGGGATGTCAGAGAGAAAAGAAAGGGGATTAAGATTTTTTAGAAACTTTACAAAGCATAGGTCTTAGGAAACTCTATAGAGAGTACCTCTTTCTTTATATCTACACATTTTTCCATGCTAGAGAGTACAGATCAAAGAAACCTCACCTTCTAGCTAGGTTTCTCCCGTAAGGGTTCCCCAAGGAAAAAAATGCCTAGTTTGGTTAGTGTATGTATGTATTTTCAGTTTATATTTCTTGCATATTAACTAATTTATATTTACGTATACAAACAAACAATAAATAATGGGAGATCTAAAACGAATTAACATTCACATTAAAAACTTCAATATTTTATCAAATCCATTATGATGAATTGTTCCAATGGAATAACCATGAAAGTTTACTGATCATCTTCACATCTTGCATCAACCACTAGTGCCTTCCTTACTACCATATGTTACCATGACCAATTTGACATATTATGTGATTGTATGTTACTTTATATTTGAAGTTCTCTTCTTAATGTCCATGGTTAGGCTTTTATTTCCATTATTCCCATCTTCAAAATGCAACATCCTCAAAGAAAGACAATCCAATAACCATTAATTAGGAGTAAGGCTCGACAATTATCTTGAATTCATTTTGTATTTGAACCCATCATTCATATCAACTGGAATTGCATATTTTCAAACTACCCCATGATCACTAGGTTGTTACTTTCATTAATAGTAAAAAATATTTTATTAACAGTATAAAAGACAATCAGTACATAAAATAATTATTAAATTTTTTTTCCCACACATTACAACTATTTATTGGTTGCATTTATATTCTGGCGCCCTTGTAACACTAAATAAGGTTCCAAATTCCTTTATTCTCCCTTAATTGACTATATAAACCTCATTATATCTAAAATGTAATAATAAACCTTTATATTCACCTAAATTTACTCATATCCATGACATCATATAACTTCAATTTACTTTTATTTTTTGAATGGTTATGCACATTTATCAATTACCAAATTATCCTCATTATAACTTAGTCCACAATAGTAAAATTATTATTTATACAAAAATATAAACCACAATAAAAATAAATGTAAAAGTATTTCCCAAAAATTTCATATGAAAACATTAACTTCTTATATATTAATTTCTTACATGGTTTTACTTTCATGAAATTGTTATAGAATATTTGAATTCATCAAACTTGTGGAATGTGCAATTCTCTAACTTTAGAATGTTGTTTTTAAACCATTGCACTAAATTATATCCTTAACAAATATCATATAAAGACATTACAAATTAAATAAAAATAGAAAAAAAATAAATCTGAGACAAAATAAGTAATTTTGTTTCCTCTTTTAATTTTGTTTCAATATTTTATTTAATCACTAGATATGTAGGAGTTAGATGTTAGATGTTAGATGTTAGACATAAATATTTTGTAAATTCAATTTTCTTATATAGTAAGTTTGTTCTTATTAATAAAATTATGAACATTTTTTTAGATAAACCATATTAAATCCATGTTAATCCTGATCGCGTCGAGGGGGATCAAATCTCTCTAGGTGCAAACCTTTTTTTTTTACTGCAAAATTTGAGGAAAGGTTCTCACCTCGAGATATTTGATCCCTCTCGGCCCTTTATAGATCCAAGGTTAAGATGGATCGAGGCTAGTTATATAATATCTAAATTTGTATCTATGTCTCTCTTTCTTATTCTCTCTCTATCTCACCCCAAAAATATAAACACTCTCTCTCCATATCTATATATCTCTCTCTCACTCCCTCTTCCCCTTCTCCACCCATCTCTTTCCTCCCTCTCTTCCGCCCCAACTCTCCTCTCTCCCTCACTCTCTCTTCATCTCTCCCTTGTCACTCCCTCTCTCTCTCAACATTTCTCCCTCTATTCATTTCTTCCTTCCTCCCTCTCTCTCCTTCTCCCTCTCCTTCTATGTATTGAGTCCTATCTCTCTCCCTTTCTCTCCCATCCCTCCCTCCCCCCTCCCATCCTCTCCCTCCCATCACCCTCTCCCTCTCCCTCCCTCTCTCCTTCTCTCTCTCCCCAATCTATGTGTCTCCCTATCTCTCTCTTCTCCTTCTCTCGCTATATCTCTCCTCTCCTATTCTCTCTCTTCTCTCCTCTCCTCTCTCCGTCACTCTCTCGCAACCTCTATTTCTCTATGTCTTTGTTCCTTCCTCCCACTCTCCTCCTCCACCTCCATAAATATGTCTCTCCCTATTTCCTTCTCTCTCCCCTCATCTCTCTCTTTCTTCCTCTCTCCCCTCATTAATAATTGTTGATAATTAAATAAAAAATTTAGAATACATATTCCAAAATAGCTATGCATATTGGCATAACTATTAATAATGACATTAAATTTATGGAAGCCCTATTCCAGAATAAACACATCTATTGAATAGTTATTAATAATAATTATTTAAAATAAAGTTATAATTGAGTTTAGTTTTTATAATTTTTTTAATTTTAGCAACTCAAGATATATGATGTAGTACTTATTTTGATACTTATTATGGATATAAACTTATAAGGATTTAAGTTAAAAAAATGTTATAGTTTAGTTAGTTTTGATGCTTATTATGAATTGATGCTTACTTGACCAACTATTTCATTTATATCATGTGGCTCATAAATAGTAAAAAGAAGTAATGTATAAACCAAATATATATACAGTTAAAATAAATCTTTAATTTGTGTATACTACTATACATATTCTAAAATATTTATCACAAGTTAAATATTCTACTATCCACTTAATAATTATTGATAATTAAGTTAAAATGCAAGAAACTCAATTCCAAAATAAGCACACATATCCACAATTTATTCAATTTTTTTAACTATAAACGAATATTTTAATAATAATAAATTAAATAAGAATAAAATTTCAAAATAAATAAACAACCATAATAATAATTTTAAGCATCAATGTATTTATAGAATACAAAAACATATTTACTATAAATAATAGTTACATAAAAAATACCCATATAATAATAATAGTTAATATTTATTTGTATTGAATCAACATTAAAATTTTAATTTTATAAAACCAAAATTATTATAAGTATAAATTTTAAAATTGCAAATACACGTTCAATTTATTAGAAACAATAAAACTAATTTAAAATAAAAATTATCTTAAACTAATAAATATAATTATATATTAAAACTTTTAGTTTCATATATATATTTTTATTTTTTTCATGATTTTTAAGGATAAAAATATTCTAAAAGATAAACAATAATTTTATATAACATTATACATAAAACAAAATTCTCAACCTTCTTAATAAAAATGCAAATTAAAATTAAATTTATATAACTTTTTAAAATTTAAATAATATTTCAAAAATAATTTTCATTTAAATCAAAATATAATATTAAATGTTTAAATAGTTTTTAAAATTAATAAAAAAATACGTTAAAAATAAAATATTTATAATATAATAAATATACAAAATATGAAATATTTATGTATCATGCATTGAAGAAAGCATATTTTATTAGTTTATGGAATATTGTTATACATATTAATGGTGATATGTGATATACTTTTGAGGTGTAGTTTCATTGGTTAGTATGTGATGTAGTATTGGCTAGTTTAGGTTCAAACCTCATGGGAAGAATGAGGATGAAAGCTATTTTGGGTGAATTAAACTTCTGAAGATACATCTCACTATGGGTGACAATTAACATTTTTCCATAAAAAATAAAAAAACTATATTTATTTTTAAAATTTCTAAAAAAAATGAAATAAAAACACCGAATTATTTTTCGTATCATTTTCAAAACATTAATATAATTCATAGTGAGTAAAAACATTAGAAAGTAACAAAATATATATGAAAACATTCACAATTATACTGGCTCAATACACATAGGATAAAAGGTTAATTTAAAATATTCACATAAGAGGCTTAGAATACATATTAAATATTGCATTGCATGCACAATATAGAAGCTCAAATGACCGTGATAATGATTATTTATCAAATGACCATGCTAATGATTAGCAATAAATAATGGCTATCAAAATGTGGCCATAAATCATAAAAAGCTTAAAAGTATAAAAAAAATATTGGTTTAACCTTTAAAGTTTTTTTTAAATATATCTAATATTATCTCTTCATTACTCAAATAATTTTAAAAGAGATATATATATTTCTTTTTGTAAGTGGGGCGGGACCTCGATTTAAATGTCCATTAATAACCCTCAACGGGGGAAGGGTAGCCCAAGATTTGAACCAAACTTCGGTTCGGTGAGACTTCATTTCCAGGGCCCTTTTCGCTTGAGCTACCCCATGTGGACTTTTAAAAGAAATATATATCAGAGACTATTCTTTTTATTATTTATTTGAAGATAAGTTTTTAAAATAATTTTCAGGGTACTCATGTTTTCTGTTATAATTAAAATTGCTTTTACAAGAGACCTTTTGAAATCCACTAGCTACTTCAAAATAAAATGTAATTGAATACATTGAAAATATGTAGATAGACTAAATATGACTATTCAAAAGAGTACCAACTACAACACAACCTAACCACACCAACCTTATCTGAAATCACACCAAAATTATCTCAACTTTGGGACATTTAAATGCATCTTCTTGAAATGGTCAAGAAAAATGATTTTTCCACATTTGTTTGAAGTTGCTTCTATGTAATATTTGGTTTAGTGAAATGGTCAAGAAGATTGATGTTTCCACATTTGTTGGTCATTTCTTCCATGAAAAATTTGGTTTTAGTGAAATGGTAAAAAATTTGGTGTTACCACATTTGTTGGGAATCTTTTTAAAATCTATACAATTACTTTATGGGTAATGATTATCCATATTGGTAAAATTGTTAAAGTAATATGAGAAAAGGTGGAACCATAAAAACCAAGATAATCAACAATAACCTTTCTTGATGAGATCTTATTCCAAAACCCTTGAAGCAGGTTAGTTACTAACACGTTCAAAAATTACGCTCCATTCTCAACATTTAAACACAATTTTATACTAGAATAATTGCCTACTCTTTGCAATAATGAAACTTGTTTGTAATTAAAAAAAAAACAGAGATTATAAAAAGTAAAATTATAAAAATAAAATTATAATTCCCCTTAAATAAATCAATCATTCCAATATATGTATAAGTCAATGGATAGTAATTAAATTGAAAAAAATTGAAACTCTACAGTTTCCCTACACCAAGTCTCTTCGTGGAGTTGCAAAGGTTGGCTCGTGCTTATGCTAGATTCATAGCATTTCAATTATTTTAAAAGCGGTAGGAAGTAACTACATTGTGGTTGACATAAAACTTTCGAATTTGAAAATGAAACGTGGGGAGATGACCATATTTTATGTTTCTCGATGACCTGGTCATAGATGTCCTTGATTTCTATCAAGGATCTAACAGACTCTGGACTCTACAGTAGATAGGGTCATGCCTGCTACCTTCTTGTTCCCGTACCACGTGAAAGTTACGGGCAGGGTTGCCGGCGGTGAAAGTTTCCGACCACAAACAATTTCTGACGTTAGTCTATGTAAACGGAGGCAGGCCGAGAGGTGGCCCTGAGCGGGCCACTTAATCGGATGCCAAGAACCTGCAATCGGGATAATGGTTGCCCAGATATATACTTCCCATGTCTTTTTTTGGTTTCCGTTACTTCCCACGCTTTTTAAAGGTTTCTATCGACTCCCAATTTTAATAATTTCCCATTATCAGAGTGTCATTATCAGAGTGATAGATTGTTTTTTTTTTAATATAACAAACTCCACGATCACGTTTCTGTTGTACACGCGCCCATACATACTGGAGTGTAATAAACTTCACGATCATGTTTCTGTTGTACACGCACCCATACATACTGGAGTGTAATATGCTGTTTTTGTTAAATAATATAACGAAAGCGAACCGTACCGTACATTGGCAGACTGTAATATTTCGCTTTCTTGTCAGAATATATAACAAACTACACGCGGCCACTACTGGGCATAAATCGTTTTGAAGATTCGATGAACAGTAGGCATAAATTATAACAAACTTGACCTATAACAAACGCGAACTAATCGGGCATTGTCAGAGAAGAATATACAGTTTTTTGTCAGAGTTTATAACAAACTACACGTGCCTACTACGAATTTTCAATCAACATTAATTGACATAAATTCGTTTGAATGTTGGATGAACTCAAGCACCCACTAATCGCATTAATTTTAAGTGTCTCACGCACCAACTAATTATGCATCTGCGTTTAATCCTTTGACTTGTTACAATATAATGGACAAAAAATGTTGCTATAACGTGTTGTATAAATTTTTTGACTTGTTACAATACTGGTAAGTCTTCTCGTGTGATCCTTTGACATGTCACAACTATTCATGTGCACACTAAATTCTTCCATGTCATTCGATCTTTCCTAAGTCACAAGTTTGACAAGCTTCCCAATGAGACAATCTTCACGTATTACAGGTACAGGTATGGTTGTTTAATATTTCAAATTAAATTTATTTTTTAAGGAGGCAGACCAGTCCGCACGGCTTTGGAAGGAGGCTAAGCAATAAAGAATATGACTATGATGGGCAGTACTATAATGTTTCAAATGAATTTTTATTATTTATGAGCTTTTGCATGTGATGTTGATATAATGTTTTTGTTGGAGACTATTTATGGAACTTTTTTATAAGACACCAATTATATTAGCTTTTTAAGGCGAGTTGCAGGTATTTAAATTTGAAAATTGTTTTCTTATTTTCTACAATTGCTTCAAATTCTTGAAAGTGCAAAAAAGAAAAAATAGCCATCTAATTGCTAAATTTAGCAAATATTAATTACATTATTGAAATTTAATATTAATTACATTATTGAAATTTAAAAGAAACAAAAAGACGAGCAATATTTAGAAAGAAGAAAATAATTTACATTCTTGAATATATATATGAGCTCTAAACCCAATCCTTTTCTTGAATTTAAGAAGTATTAATTAGATTTTTGAAACACAAAAATTTAACACCTAAATTTAGAAAGGATAATTCTAATTGCATTTTGGAATGTTTCAAATATAAAATTTAAAAGAAATTAAATTTAAAAAAGCTACAATGATTCTGAAAAAAAAAAATGTTAAAAAATTGTTGGTAAAATAAAAAATACGTGAATTGCTTTCATGAAAGTGCACAGAAAATGTACAAAGTTAATGGATAACTTTAAGAGTTGAATCTCTATATAGTGGCCCAAGCCATGGACGTTGTTGAAACATTGTCTACACAACATCTCAATGACATTTCCAATATTGAGAATGAATTCACATAATTATGAATAAGCAAATAGAATTAGTATGAATGAGTATTTTTTTGTGATATAGTAAAATTGTTAAAATGAAATTTAAAGATAGTTTGGTTAATAGAAAAAATCCCTATTAAAATTCCTATGGATTAATAGTATTATTCTTTAATAAACCAAAAAAGTCATATGGATTAATAGTATTTTTAATTAATAATAAAAAAAATTAATTTATATTTTTTTGAAATAATCTTAGATTAGAAAAATTTGAATGCTACATTATACAAATAAATTATTTATCTCAAATTTATGGATAATTTTTTTTCAATATTTTTAAGAGTTGCAAAACCAGACATTTAAAAAACCCTAGATACTAAATCTTGGAGGGCTATCTTTGAAACCACTAATTATAATAAACTTATTATAGATATTCCTCTTCATTGCACTATATATTAATTATTTCTCTTCCCTTTCACCACTATGACCACTATAATATCTAATGTAATATGTGTCCCTTAAACAAAAGCCATTATGAATGCCAAAAAATTGAAATGTCCCATAACCCATATAACCCCTAATTTAGGGTGATCACTAGTACTCTTAGAGAATTGCAAAGCCTTCCACAATGCGGCCTCTTACCACTATTACCATTAAAAAAATGACATTGATTACTTTATAATCCTTAATATAGTAACTCTAAAATTAGGTAAATTATAGTGCACTATGATCTTTAACACAATGATTTCTAGAAACTATGCACCCTAGTACAGTGCCACGATAAAGACATTGTAACTCTAAAAGTCATAGTACACATCAACTTTAATACTTAGCATATTAACTATAACTTATATATACTTAAAGTGGCTTGACATAGTGAAGATAAAGGTGAATCAAGTGTAGTTCCTTCAAATTAA
>APFE031490305.1:2570-38770 GCA_000404065.3 Pinus taeda
ATGGAGGAACTCAACGCAATGGGGACCATTGCTTCCTAAGGGGGGAGGAATGATCCAGGTGGATATTGTGGCCACCTGCCAAGTCCACCTAGACCCCCACCTCAACATATTCAGTTTCCTTAATTATAGCGCAGTTTACTATTTTTAGCAGTTTTTCGGGTCTTGAACTTCCGGAGCCGTTTTGAGGCCCTAAACGACGTTTTTTGGGAAATCTAGCTCTTCAACTTTTTAGATGAAAAATTGTCTTTCCTATCGTAGTCCTCAGAGAGATCTTTCCAACGGGCTATCATGCGCGTCAAACGGAGATCGTATGCCAAAGTTACGACCCCGGGAAGTTGATATACCAATTTACCCAAAAGGGGCCCATAGTTTGGCGTTTCATCTTCTAGGGTTAGGTTTTGGAATGTTAAGGGTTTTCCATTGTTTCTCAACAATAAATAGGCCTTCGAGCCTCATTGTAAGACAATTAAGAGGCATGTAGCCACACATCTCTTCTCAGAGATAAGATGCCATCGCCCTAACTGGTTTATTTCTATTTCCGGTTGTAAGCATATTTCAGTATTTTCCATTAATGAAATGAATTATTATTTCCGCTGCATCTTTGTGTATATGGTTATCTCTGTATTTTATTGCGTTCCTGTTTAAATCCGGATAAACTGTATCTCTAACTTCATCTACATTTCTTTTGTGAGTCTTCTCCTTTGTGGCTAGTGTCTCAATCTCCATCTCTGTATTAATAGGCCAAGAATCTAGATTAGCCTTCCATTCTAGCTAACATTTGGACTCATGCTCATAAGTAGATGCATTTATTTATAACCTTATTTTTGATATAACACCATGGGGATCTTAGTGCCAAACTTCTCCTATCTCAAAGTTGAATTCCTTTAGCATTTATTCTACTTCCTAGAAGGCTTGTCTGGAATTCACAACAAAGGGGTCCACGATTCTTGGAATCTTGAATGTGTAACCTTTCTTGGTAGGGAAAAAGTGGTTTTGGTTAGCATTTAAGCTGTTCCTGATAAACTCTAAAGAAAAGATTCTCATGGGCATGAATACAGGTAATTGATAAGGAGGCAGTTCATACCCATATACCCTAATTTTAGTGTAATATAGAAATAGGTACCAGTCACTTACCCTGATCTCCTTGCTAAGTTAAATAATCTCTATTTTTTCGGGTATGACTCTAGGAGGGGAGACATCATTTATAATTTTGTATGTAGTAGACATGAAATGGAAATGAACTAGGGAAACCACTTATTTGTTGGGTTTCTTCTTCAGAGAACTTTCCCAATCAACTACAGATTTTGTCTGCTTGTTGGAGTCTACAACGCTGAGGGCTAGGTAGTCAAATTACTCTACATGAGTGTATAGGAACAAGTAAGCCAATATGGATTAGTATCTGAAATAGGAGGTGAGGTAAAAATGGTTAATTTGAAATTTGATGGCTTCAACAAGAAATGAAGGGATGTCAAGAATGTGTCAGGTTTCATTATTAAACATAAGAACCCTAGAGTATCTTTGGTGACATTGGTTTTTTTCATCCTCACTTAATAGCAATAGGATTATGGATAAGATGGGTTATACAGTTCCAAAAAACAAGGAAATCGATAATTTATTTGAGCTTGAAGGTAATTAAGTATTCAAAGCTGAAATCTGTTGAAACAAGGCTTGTCTTTCAGAAACTGTGTGTGCATTGTAATTAGCAACAAGGGTGGTCTATGTGAACGTTTACAAGTTAGAGGAATTTGGGTAAATGAAGGCATTTTGGACCAATTCTGGGGTGACTTCCATAATATTTTACCATGTGGACGAAATGTGATAGTTCTTCTCCTTAATGTAGGTGGCCATAAGCCAAGACACCAACTCATAAAATGGATAAACTAATGGGGAAATGAGGTAGTTTAACCCTAATTCTATAACTTGAAAAGGGTCATCTTTGTTCAAGAAGTTGCTATATAGGTCAAAATGAAGGTCTGATAGGTGAAAAGGGCAGAAGGGGTCATGGATTTCTACTTCTAAATCCATAAGGGGTTCAATGTGACTTGAGGGTTTGGATTATTGGTGTTTGGGTGTTTTTGACACAAAATTCTTCATTTGAATCATTGTAACGATGTGATGAGGACAAGGGACCACAAAATACCTAGTGAGTAGAGATGGTCAGGCATTGTGGGTGTGAGGAGAGCTCTGTGCTAGTTGACAACTTATGCGAATGACATTTGCGAAGGGTAGAACAGTGGAAAAAATAGACAATTTTGAATGGTAATTGTTGATTTACGGAGGGGTGTGGGTGGGAAAACAAGGGGCTAACATGGAGGTGACACATGGAAATATATGATTGGATGAGAAGTGAGAGTGGGGTGACTAATTATGGAGGGGGTCCACGCTTGGCCGCCACACTCACTTGATGGGTGGTCCCTGCCTGCTAATGCTACTGTCACATTGGCACACCGGGTGGCATGCCTTGTCCCCACCTTCTAATGGGGTGCCTAGACGGGGTCGAGAACAAGGTTGAATCCCACAGAATTAATCCTGTTTTTTGATCCATGGTGCTTCACTTTTTGACCTTGACTTTCCGAGGGGTAGGTGCCAACTTAATTGATGCACTTGTTACCTCGTTGGAGGCTCTCCAGGATCAGGTGGCTTCGGGATGTACATTGATCCACCCGATAGATGCTTTCTATTTAACCATTAGATGCAAAATATGGAGGAGGCCCACCTTCCTCTTATCTTTTCTCTTTTTTTTTTGGTTTTTATAAGGTCTCCAATGTCTCCCTGTACACAAAACAAGCCTGATCTACAACATGAATACTAATAGAAAAATGAGAAGGAGACAACAAAGTGAATGTATGACAATTACCTTAACATAGCAATGAACTTCATTATTCTTAATGACAGTGATAACAATTTTCTTGATGACAGTGATAATAATGTTCTTGATGACAATGATAACATTATGGTTATAATACTCTTGATGACAACGAGATGTTTGGAAATAATCGTATATCAGTGACTAGGTCTATATGAAAAAGATCTTGATAATGACCTTGACATGGCAGTGACACCTTGATGTATGGCTCATCTCTACGATGACAATATGAGAATAATGGAAGGGTCTATATGTGAGTTGTAATGAAGTATGCAATGCTCTATGATAAGGACAATGATGTATTTTGTGTCCTATGACAATGTGATATGCCTGCTATTGGATTGTCCTAATAAGACTAATGTGTTGATGTCTCATGATTTTGTACTTTGTATCTCAATCAAACATTTGATGAATATCTAATATAAGATGCATCTATTTGGGTTTTTCCCTGGTCTCTAACCTAAATCCTAGTGTCTCTATTGTGCATGCTTTTGTTCTACTGTGCCTTTATTGTTCCACTGCATTATTGATGTTATTTTTCTCTATACATAATTGCTAATGATGAAATGATGTTATGGGGTGAATTTTATATGAAAATGTTGAAAAAGTTTGAAAATGCAATTATATACAACAAAGAACAATCTAGCCCTAAAAATTAACAACTAATCATCAACATTTCATATTATTTTGACATGTTTATGGGCAAATTTGTCCATCTTCATGTAAAGATTACTTCATGCAACTCCTTTCTTGAAAACTTGTTATTTAAGATAGTGATCAAGTCTAGCATACTAGGGTATTGGAGCTTTCTTTAATCCATAGAGGGCCTTCTTCAATTTGCAAACAAAATATTTTCCTTCTACTAAGTCAAACCTTTCTGGTTGTTCCATGTATAGTTATTCCTTTAGGTCACCATTTAGAAATGCTGATTTCATGTCCATCTCATAGAATTTGAAGCCTTTAGAGCAAGCAAATGCCAAAAAATTCCTTATATCTTCTATCCAGAAGACATGAGCGAAAGTTTCTTCAAAGTCAATTCCTTCATTTTGAGAGTACACTTTGCAAACCAACCTTTCCTTATTTCTAATGATTTGTCCATCTTCATTCATTTTTTTTCTTATACGCCCACCATCTAAATCACCAATAATTTGATCTTTTCAATGATGTTTTTTTAACGAACTTTGCCTTTGATGGAGTTTGAGATGGTTCCTTTTTATTTTCCAACCCCTTTTCTTCTTTTGCAACATCTTCTTCTAGATCCCCAAGGATAAGATCTTCTCCATTGATTTCAATTTGATTTTAAGGAAGAGCCTCATCAATATTTACAACAATACTTCCAACTATATTTCACAACCAATTGTTGTAGCATTTATAGGCCTTGCTTTTTGTAGAGTATCTAAGAAATATTCCTTCATCATCTCAAGAATCGAACTTTCCTCGTGAATCATCATTGATCTTCATAAAACAATTACTTCCAAATATTTTGAAATATTTCACTAAAGCATGTTTTCCTTTCTATAATTCATATGGAGTTTTATCACCATTCACTCGGAGGTTTTCCCTATTCATAGTATATACTACTGCCCCAACTGCCTGTCTCTAAAAGTTAGGTTGTAAATCAACTATTAATTGAATTGTTCTTGTAGTCCATGTACGAACTTGTTCTTTCTTTCATCCACTGCATTTTGTTGTGGAGTCCTCCCATCAGATAGTTCCCTCTTAATGCCACATTTTTCACATAATTCACTGAATTTCCCTGAGGTAAATTCTCCACCTATATCTTCCCTTAAACATTTGATCTTCGACTCACTTTCATTTTCAACTACTGCTTTGATGGTGTTAATTTTCTTAGGGCTATATTGTTCTTTGCTTTAGATAATTGTATTACATATTTTTAGACACTAAATTCACTCCACAACATCATATCATTATCAATTATGTAGAAAGAACAATATCATTAACAATGCAGCGGAATAGAAAGGAACAACATAAGAAAATCAAACATTAATAGAGACACCATGATTTTGTTTGAGACTAGGGAAAAACCCCACAATGAGGTACAAAGTACATTTCTAGTGAGATACATTACTACATTAGTGAGCCATCCATCACAATTGTATCAAAGTCACAACCATATTGAAGGCACTTCCATATCATTACATAAGGGTGTCTTCCATGCCATAAGGATGTCTACCATTTCCATAAGGATGTTTGCCATTTCCATAAGGATGTATGACATGTCATGTCTTCCATAAAAATGTTTTTCATGTTATGTATGCCATACCATATATGCCATAAAGTGTGTCTGGTATGTCCTGTGTGCCATAAAGCATGTTTTCCATGTCCATAAGGTTATCTACCATAAAAGATGTCTACCATAAAGGATGTGTGCCATGTCAAGTTTCATTGTTACACCAAAGATCATTATTATGTCAAAGGTCCAATATATAATTTCCATAGGTCACTGTTATGATGAGGTTCCGATATACCTCTAGGTTCCAACATACCTCAAGTTTCTAGCATACAACTAGGTTCCAACATATAACAAGGTTTCAACATATATCAAGGTTCCAACATATATCAAGGTTCCAACTTATAACAAGGTTCCACATATATCAAGGTTCAACAAATCACTATTATGTCAAGTTTTATGAGTGCCATGCCATAATGTGAGATGTATCACACAATATCATAAGTGAATCTAGTCAAATCTAGTCTACATGAGATGTGATGCCATTGGTAAGAAGAACGATCCAATATACATCCAAATCTTGTGGGAAGCCATTGATGTTTAACATATGTAAGCTGTGCGATGCCATTATTTATATGGATGATACCTTAGAGGATTTTGATGCCTTTGTCATGTATAACACAACCTATGAGAATTAGGATGCCTATGCTAATCCCATACAATGATGCCCATCCAATCGTGTCCATATGTGATGCGTTACCCATATGAATCACAGTTATGCGAGTGAAACATTTGAGAATTTCGATGCCTCTACAATACCCATACAATGATGCCCATCCAGTGGTGTCCACATGTGATGCGTTACCCATAGTGATGCGTTACACATACAAAGATGCCCATACAAATCATGAAACTAACTAGTGTAGTAGAGCGAACCATAGATCTATCTCAAATATTTTTAAATGTATCCATCATTTTTATAGGTCATTTTATCACATCTAGTCAATAGCCCTACAAAATGGATCATTCAACATCCAAATACATTTTTCATCATCCCTTCACAAAAACCTAAGCATCACTTCTCCAAAAAATTCTGAGTTTATGAGGATGATTGCTCAAAATAATTGTTTTAAGCCCCAATGCACCTGGCCCTTTGGCCCACTTGCACTAAGCTCAGGTTGCATGCTTGGTCACCAACATTGAACAATGCAAGTTTCTCCTTTCTGCAGGTGATTCTAGAAATTTGGGAAAAATAAGAAATATCTCTGAAGTTCCTCTTTTAGAAGCTTCCAAGGTGGTTTTAACAATTTACCTAAGATAGAGATCTCGAATTCCTATCTGATCCTATCCTAATGGACATATCTCTTATCCCTTGAGCTCATTCTCCCTTTTCAAGTGGATCTCAATCCTAATATGGTAAATCCTAAACTACCATTGTCATATTATATATTTACTGCCTTCCATAGCCTCATGGTTGAATTTTGGAGATTGATTGTGCCCTCATGCTGCTGGTTTGAACCTAAGGAGTCATCACTTTTATGCATTAGGGTTTGTGTTGAGGTGTGCTTTCTGACAAGGAAGGACAAGTCAAGTTGGGGAGACATCTACAAAGTCAACTTCTATTTATGGTTGTAAACTCTCTCCTATATCCGTTAATAAAAATAGTATCTTGTTTTCCTATATTTGTTGTGTTGTGTTTACACATGTATTTCAATGCCTTGCCAATTCATTGAATAGAGATGTTAGACTATGCTACGTTGATACTGTGGATCCTTTTCTTATCTTAGTCATATGTGTAGGTTCTAATTATAGCACTTGGAGATGGAATAAGCACTTACAAGCGAGGAGAGGAAGGCTTGCTACAATTCCAGGGTAGGCTTCTTTCCAATTCTCTAATTTCTCTAAGGAAAACTCTATGTTTTTTTGTCTTCTGTTATTCTATATTAGACCACTAGATCTAGGGAATTCACCTTTGTCCGCAATAGTGAAAATTACGCATAACAAATTTGTGAATCCACCGAAGAACAATTTTTCCCTTAGTAGTTTCCTTGACCTTAACACCCTTTTCACCTCTTAAAGCAACCTTAATTGACTCACTTAGACATTGATTAACATTAGGAAAACACTGGTTTGAGCTTGGCTGCATTGCTTGTGTCATATTTTGATTGAAATTGTTCCAGTGCACTCCTTGATTTGGATATAGAGTGCTTCAGCGCACCTGATCCTTCTCTCTTCTTATGTTGTAGTGAAGCGGTGCCTGTTCTACGCCTACACTAAATCATGTAGGATGAAAATTTTTCATTCTTTGACCTTGTTCCTCATTCTGCTTGAAGTCATAAGGTTTCCCTATGTCACTAAGTTTGTCTTTGCCTCTCAAAATCCATCTTGATGTTTGTTTTTGGTTTTATTAACCTTTGGTAAGAATTTATTTGGGTTTTCTTTCTCTTATCAATTAGGAATTTTGCTTGATTATTGATTGAATTGAAGAAATTTATACTACAATTATATTCCGTGTGATTTCTTCCTTTAATAGTCTTGTTGCATCTTAGTTTTCATTTCATTTGAAAATTAAGTGGAAAGAAAAGAAAAAACTGATCATCTTCCATTTGCATTAGGGTTTTGAGTGAAGTTGGAAATTGAAACAATTGCATTCATAAATTTGATTAGGAAATTTTTTTTGTTGCATCTCTTTTTTTTGCATCACTCTTTAAACTCTCTTCCTTCTCATAGTTAGTTTTCATTGAAAGTAAAGAGTTCTTACTATCATGCTATATTTCATTGTAGGGAATTTTAGTGAACTCGTGGTGAGACTTGAAAACTGAAACCTAATTCAAGATAAACTTTAAATTTACTATCAATCTTAAGGAGCATTTAGAAAATTAACGCAAACATCTAAAGGTCTAGGCTAGAGACGTGTTCCAACGTCTTTGAGCATAGGAGCTACCATTTTTTTCCAATGTTTCATTCTGGGGGTGATATCCCATTCCACATATGTAATTATATTGGATCATCCTCCACATACCTTCGGGTATATCGAATGGTGTTCCATACATGAAAATTATATGGGAATGCTCTCATCATACAATTACACATTAGAACGCACTACTACAAACTGCGCTTCCGCGTCCCTTCGGGTATATTTTCGAAGTCCCCACTAGGTTGTTATCCATCCATAGGTAATTGAGTCAGCCGCCTTGTACAATGTGGTACAACAAACACAAAATCCAAGGAGATTTCCTACCCTTCTGTAAATCCTTAGTTTTCCAAGGTGGTATATTGCAATTCACAGTTGTTTGATAAACCTTTTTCCTAGTTATCCCTCTTTTGATTTATTTTCTTTCTGCTTGTTTATAAAATTTATTAGTCCATCATGGAATAACAAATTTCACAACCCCGTTGTTCGCGTATGATGAAAATATTTCCTTTTTACCACTGGACGCAACACCTGGACATCAAAAGAACAAAAGGATGAAAAATACCGAAACTAGTGCTTCAGGATCATCCATTTTGGTGCTACATCAGAAGTTAATCAACCATAATCTTATTTTCCTTTAAACAATGATCTTGGGATTACATCTTCATTAGCTAGTGAGACCAATGAAATTGAAATTGAAAACCTTGAGACTTTATTTCCTAAGGTTATTGAACTTGAATTTCCGGATTCAGATACCTTACATCCTGAGGTCATGCAAACTAAGGAGCCCTAATTAACTCAACCTATTAATTTAAGGACTTATCTTGCTCTTCCTTTGCCTTTGACCCAATCAAAATCTGTATATCTTGGTCTCGACAGTGAAGAACTTCCACTTGGTCTCTTGAGTATTAAGGAGATCATTGAAGAACCTCATCCCTCTACGCCTATTTGTTTATCAATAGGTTCTCATATCTATCAAGGACATCCTTTTCCCTATCATCCTCCTCGAGTACAAACTCCTTTACCTTAGAGTCCTCACCTCAATTTCTCTCAGAAAATCCCTTCGAGAAGTTTAACCATGATTGAATCAACATTGGTTTCTCAACCTGTGTCTACCATCATGACTGAGTCAACTAAAGTTGCATCTACCTCCATGTTTTCAACTTCACGAGATATCCATTTATATGGTGGTCCATATGTACCACTTGGTTATCAATCTTTATCTGGAACATTTTCTAGTGCAATGACCAGTCCATGGACTTTTACTTCTCTATCCTCATCTGGAATTTCATCTAGATCCTCTGTAACAAGCACCTCACAACGTGTTGCACCTATTGTGTGCCAACCATCTTTGAAACAACAATATGGTCCACATGTTAGTGGAATGGGATATCCACAACAACCTACTCCTTATACTGGGTACCCTCCTCCTAGGGGAAAATTAACTTTGTATACTCCTTATCCCCCACTAGGGGGGAAATATGTTCATGGAATGTACCCATTTCTTAATCAAATGCAACAAATTGGTGCTCATACCTATTCGAGTCTTACCGATCCTCCTTTTCTAGGAATGACTACTCATACTTGGCATCCTACTCTACCCGCTCAACCTGGTTCAACTTTGAATCAATTACAAACTTCTCAGCCTGTTCCATCTATGCACTAGGTTCCTACTTGCCAACCTATGCTTCAACTTGCCCAATTTTTGTCTCAAGTAAGTTAACCTATCTAGGCTAAATCTCAAATGCAACATATTCCACCAATATCTAGGATATCTCAAATCCTGGTTTCTTAACCTCTTCAAGATGCTTTGCAAACTTCACCACTTAGTCAACCTATAGTTCAAATAAAGTACAACAACCTGTACTTGGCATGGCACAAGCCCAATCTAGTCAACCTCATATAAGGATGTTACAAAATCCTTATGGGCAATAGTACTAAGGCATTCCACAAGCTTCTGTTGGTCAAAATCCTGTTTACCAAATGCCTTATCAAGGTCAACAACTTTAAATACAGCCATTTCAATCTCATCAAGGTTACATCTATCCTAGATAGTCTGGTAATGTCTACCTTGGTTATCAAAATCCTCCATACCCAAGAGTGAAAATTCCTATGGCGCAGCCTATTCCACCATATCTAGGGTATCCAACACCTAATGTTAACTTGTACCCTCAAGGTCAATCTGCCCAGACAAAATTTAATAGGAAGTTTCCATTTGTTAGAACTCTTGAGCTTTTAGATTTGACCTGACTTACAAATGATCCCATTTGTCACTCTCCTTGGTGACTGGTCATTCCTACAAAATTTCCGAGTGATATTCCTAAGTTCAATGGAAATACTAGATAACATCAGTTGACTCATGTGATGACATATCATTTATGGTGTTCTTCTAACTCTTTAAATGATGATTCTATCCATTTACAACTCTTCCAAAGAACTCTTATTAGGCTAGAAGCTAAGTGGGATATCAAATTACCACGAGTTTCCTTGAACAACTTCAGTTCCTTTGCAACTACGTTTCTAAGTCACTTTTAGTTGCATATTCATTATGAAACTAGAACTTAACTTCTTAAAAATTTTAAAAAGTATGAATCCACCCATATTTTAGATCATATTCATGAGTGGAGATGTCAGTGTGGATTGGTTAAGACCTACGTTCCTGATTAGTTATTGGCTAAATGGTTCACAAAATATTTGTTAGCCCCCATAACTAAAGATGTTGCTAAGGGCAAAGTCATTACCGAAGAACATGTAATTGCTCATGCCGAATATCTTGACTTGATCTAGTATGCTCTACGATAAAATGTCTAATGCTTTGAGATCTCAAAACACTCTTCCACCAACCTCTACCAAAGAATCACATGCTGCTGATGGTGTGATTGGTTCAGTTAGTCAACAACCAGTGAGTAAACTATCTGGTTCATCTCCTGCTGTGATTGATCAAAATCCTTCTATCGATAATCCTGTGATTATTTTCGAGATCAATGCCATCCAATCCATGAAGGGAAAATCTCAGCAACCAAGAAGTAAGAAGAAAGGCAAAGGAAAGAAGAAGAAAGATATTTCTTCGCAGGAAAAACAAAACAATGAGGCTTATGAAGAAAAACGTAAACCTCGTTACCCATGCCTGATTTGTAATGAGGAACATTTTACTAGAGATTATCCACATCATACAAGAGTTAACCAATTCTTGAAGGCATCATCTGGCGCACTTGCCGTGTTGACAAATAATTTTCTGAATCAAGAGATGCACATGGTTTCCCGTTATTAAGCTTCCCCTTCCCAAGTGTTAATTCTCTCTTCCACCAAATAGAAGAGTGGTGTTTTGGTAGTCACAAGGAACAAGTTATGGGAATCCACCTCCTTAGACTGGTAAGGCTATTGATCAACCAACGAGCTCTTCTCAATCTCCCTTGGATCCTCCTCCTACCGCAACACCTATTGAATTGACTATTAAGCCTCATAAGGGATTTATCCCTAAATCAACATTTAACCCTCGTGCAAGAGAAACTCAAAATTATAACATATACAAGGACCTAGCACAAACTCCCTCTACTATGTCAACTCTTGGGGTGTTACAAAAAAGTCCCGCTCAAAAGAAGGATTTACTCATAGCCATTAGAGGGATTGATCCTTCAGATTCCAACCTTGTTGTCTTTAATCATGAGAACTATACTCTAAAATTTCCACTACAACTAGAATTTATGATCTAGGTTATTGTTCGAGGTAAAAATATTCATCGAACAATTGTAGATGAAGGTGGCTCCACTTGTATCATGTTAGTTGCATGTTGTAAAGTTTTTGGTTCTAGACATCTGAGTTAGTCACCCACTATTCTATGAAATTTTGATGGCAGAGGCTTGAATCCTCTTGGGATTTTAAATTCATTACAAGTAGAAGTAGCTGGTAAAGAAGTTGAAGATATAGATAGACTCTTGGATTACAATCTTCTACTGGGAAGAACATGGGTATATGCCATGGTTGCCATCATTTCGACCTATTTCCATATGATTGCTTTCCCTCACTAGGGGGGCATCATAGCCATAGACCAACTTCAATTCTTTGCTAGTAGTTATCAAACCATCAGAAGTGTTCCACTTGTGGGTGAATCCCCATAGTATTATCAACATGTCAGAGTGGGATTTCTTAAGGATTCTTCCCTTATGGGAACCTTTTATTTTCCTCCTCCTCTTCCTTTTCCCCTTCCTCTTCCAAACATTCCAAAACCATTTTCCTCTATTAATATGATTTCTTCTTGTACTTTTCCATATTATCCGAGGATAGTACCTAAGGCCTCTAATATTTATGAATTCGGTGACCATATGCCGCTCATTCCCATTAAGCTTGAGTATGAAGCGATCTATTTGGCCTGTTCGGAAAATTCTCATTTTACTTCCTCGGTAAATTGTGTTGATCATTCCCAAGATTTTGGTTCCTCCTCTAACCCTTTCACTTGTATGTACCCTACTGATGAAAGCATCATAAATATTATGATGACAGATGAGGTACCTTGAGACGATAATAATCATAGTTCCTTGTTACTTGCAAATCTTGATGATACTTATTCACCTAATGTTACTGCATTTTTCAAGGATTCCTTTTCTATTCAAGACGTAGATTCTAAGAATAACCTATCGAATATTGAAGAGATCATTCCTCTCGATATCTTGATTAAACCCGTTATTATTGAAAACGTTCATATTGGTGCATCTTGTTCTCCTGATGAGATAAAGACATATAAAGCTCTTTTTCAAGAATTTTAGGATGTCTTTATGTGGAAATATGGAGAAAGGCTAGGTATTGATCCAAATATCATGGTTCATGAAATCAAAATCTATCCAGACGATAAGCCTGTTCAACAACATTTATGTCTAGTTCATCCTAAAAGGGTTGCTTAGGTCATATTTGCTTGGTCACTGTGTACATACTGTCTATAAGTGTGTTGAGTGTGATTGCAATGTGTTTCCTTTGGAGTTTCCTACTATCTCTGTTACTATTTCTTTATATTTGGTTTGTAGAAGTCTGTCTCTGTCAGCCATATGTTGGTTATGCCGATGGCACTAGTCGTAGTACTCATAATATTCCCTCCGCAACATGGGATATTTATACTCCTAATGGTGAGTTAGTGAGTTTACAACGGATTTGTATCGATCGATCCACCAATAACATCGCTAAATATAACACAGCGATAGAACTTCTTCCTGATGCTATTCCTCATGGAATTCACTATTTAGTAGTCATAATTGACTCAGAATTCATAGTACTACACATGAATAGCATTGATTCAGTACGAAATCCAACTATGTTACAACTGTTTTTAAGGGTTTACCTTCTGGAAAGCCATTTTGATTACATCAAATATCAACACATTCCTAAAAGTATAAATACATTAGTTGATGCATTATCGAATCATGTTCTAGATAGATATTTGAAACACATGTAAATAAAATTCAATTCACATCACATATTGAACAAGATTATAGAGAAAATAAGAAACACCGATTGATAATTAACTATATATAATGTCTGAGACACATATGGCCACATGACCTATCATATAAAAAATACATGGAGTGAAAAATGGCTCTAGGGCCTCCTAGTAGACTAATCTCGGTGGTGATCACACTAACAAATAACCCCTTGGGAAATCTTGCACAACAACTGACTAATACGGTCATGCACTCCAATAGTATAACACTACAATGCCATACATATCTAATTGAACCTAATCTATTGTATGATATGGGTCAATCCCTCAACATGACGCTCAAACTTTGTAAGGATCTCGACTACATCAAGATCCTATATCTCCTCCTCTTCTCTCATAGCCACCTGTGCCCCAATCCGTGTAGGTAACGACTCTCCTCACCGTTGAAGATAGGAATGACCCACTAGTCAAACATGTTCAACATCTGCATGAAAAAATCAATAGGTCATCTTAGATATGTGAAAAAATAACAAAAAAATTGTAAAACCCAAAAACAAAAAAATGGTCAAAATTATTTTGTGTTACCTATGGCACCCCATTGCTTTCATTTAGGTAGCACTAGCTCTGGGTCTCTGTGAAAATTTTCTCTAAACAAAGTTATTGATCAAATGAGAACTATTACCTCAAAATGAGAACTCTAGCAAAAAAACCCCCTAAAAAATGAAAAAACAGGCCGCAAACGAAAAGTGTTGATGTTGAAATAATTTATTAATATTAATATTATTTATTTAGGTAAATTTTCAACATTTTTTTTAATAATGACATTAAAGATAAAGTATCATGACTCTGAAAAACTTTAAAGTTCCAACGATTTTCAAGAATGAAATTAAAGATACAAGATTACAACTTTGAATATCCTTAAAATTCCAACGATTTTTAGGCATAACATTAAATATAAAATATCACGTCTTTGAAAAACCTGAAAATTCCAATAATTTTCAGTGATGGTGCAAGAAAAAATACTTATAACTATTTTCAAACATAACATTAAAGATAAAATATCACGACTTAGAAAAAAATTAAAATCTTGACAATTTTTCAACCATGGAATGAAAACCAAAGATTATGACTACAAAAAAAATTTAAGTTTTCAAAATATTTCAAGCATGACATTATGGAAAAATTTTATGAACACAAAAATTTAAAGAAAGAATAGCTTAATGAAAAAGTCATTATACCAAGAGCAATTTCTTTTTTAAATGATAAATATATAACGGTTTTAAAATCTCAGCCTGAGACAACTTGACACATTGTAACAAAAATTTAAAAATGAAGACAACTTCACATATTGCAACAAAAATTTAAAAATCAACTATCAAATTGAGACACAGTGTAGGTGAACTCGACCCATTGTAATGAAAACTTAAAAACCAACCATGAAATTGACACATTGTGGGGGTAGACTCGATTGATTATAATGAAAACTTTAAAATAAACTATCAAATTGCACATAATGGGATCATGTTGCTAGTCAAACATTGACATAGACCTTGCAAGAAAAAAAAATGATTCCAGGATTCTACCTAGGCCGCTCAAGGCACACTTCTTTTGTTGTTGAATATATATAATATATATATTTTTTAGTTTAAATTTTTTATTCAATTTTTTTTTTTTGTGTGTGTGTGTGTGTGTGTGGTGTTTTTTTTTTTTAATTTTTTTTTTTTTTGAACTTAAAAAAAGATGTGTTTGATGTTTTTTGTTAATTTTTTTCTTAAATTATGTGTTTTATTTAATTATTTTTAATAATATATATATATATATATATATATATATATATATATATATATATATATATATAGATATATATATATATATATATATATATATATATATATATATATATATAATTTTTAAGTTAATCTTGTTGTGTATATATATATATATATATATATATTATATATATATATATATATATTTGATTTTTTGTTCATGTTTTTTTTATTTTTATTTTTAATCACCAACATTTAAAAAACATTATCTGTACTTAATACATTGGAAAATTTAAAGTGTAAAAAATAAGCCCTCTAAATAAAAAGGGTTGATACTGCATCAATGCTTTTCAAAATCAGCATGAAAATCATCAACATTTAAAAAAAAAATGTTCATACTTGATACATAAAAAAATTTAAAGTGTAAAAAGTAAGCCCTCTAAAAAAATGGGTTGATGTTGCATCAACACTTTTCAAAGTCAACATAAAAAGTCACTAACATTTTAAAAAAATGTTCATACTTGATACATAAGAAAATTTAAAGTGTCAAAAATATACCCCAAAAAGAAAGGGTGTACTCTGATTAACCACTTTTCAAAATCGGGTGATTTTTCTGCTACCTGAAAAAAATTGGGTAATCGGTAATTTTCTCATTTGATCGGTAACTATGTTTTTGGCATATGGGTAGTCATCAATTATGATGAGTTGCATTTGCAACCACCAGTGGAAGAAAGTGGGTGTTAAACTCATGGAAGAAGGACCTGCATGTTGGGACATGAGTTCTACCCATCACCTCATTCGTGGAGCCCTGGGATTCAGAAGATCAAGCGCAATTTGTTGAGGACAGAGTAATGGAATCCTCTCTAGGGAAAATGCTATAAGGATGGAACCATACCCAAAGTTACTCAATCTCCCATCCTTTTCTCTATTGGGTTTTTCCTTCAGAATCGCCAATACCCCCTCACTCCAATTGAAAAAAGTTGGTTCAATGCATTCTAATGCGTATTGTATTTGGGATTGTTTTCCAAATGCAAGGTAGCATTTCCATCCAATTGCTCTAATGAAAATGATTGTTATGAGAGGAATTCGGACTACATCCTTTATCTCAAATTCACCATCTTTTGTTGGTTAGGAATGTGGACCATTGTTACACCAGACAAATCCCTCTTGCAGATAAGAGAGATATCCCTATATCCTTGTTGGAAAATAGAAACAAGAAAGACAATTGAACTGGCTCTTTCCCTAAGTTGGACTTGTTTGAATTATAAGAATTAAGGTTAATGGATGTGCCTCTTACCTATTTCATGAAATTATCGATGAATATCCCTTGTTGTGTTTTGATGCAGCTCCTCAATGCTTGACAAGACCTGCAACCATAGAACATAAAAGGATCAAAACCATATGTGATATAATAATCCAAACAAAACTTAACCTAATTATCAAGGACATTAGGAATTGAATTTTCCTTAATAAACATTGTAAACAATTATAAACTATTCATCATTCCAATAAGATAAATCAATGGGAGAAAGTGTTCATTTGTATTAATCAAGGATAAAGAGGAGCCATACAACCTCTGCCTTGATGCCGTGAGGTTCCTCCTAAATGCCTTCAATCTCCTCCTTAGATGACAAGATTTCCAATCTCAAATTAACAACATAATTTTTTCTTCTCTGAGTTATGACCTCCTTTAACCCTCTAACCTCTAGTCATTTTACAGGCCAAGAGGAAGAAGTTTCAGATCCAAAAGAGGAGGGTGAGACCTCTTAATTGAGGGATTAGGTTTCCTTGAGGAAAGGGATTAATATGCATCATCTGAGGGTTATAGTTTGAATAGCCATCACTTGTAATATTTTAGTTGGGAAATATATGACTAACTTTGTTTCTAGAATGTGTTTTTTATTTTTACTTTCTTGAATTCACTTGCATGGGTTTATAGTGGCAAACAGAGCGTAAATCTATGTTGTTTTCAGAGTTAATTCTAGCGAATGTGCGGGATAATCCAAGAAAATTAGTACAGGTGAAACTTGACAAGATGTGACAATTGTTTTCCCCAAATTTGTCATGTCCTTCAAGATATTTTTGGTTGTTTGACTTCTAAGGGAGTTCAATCAAACATGTTCACAGACGGTAAAAATACCCATAAACTGATCAAATGTCATGGTGAAAAATTGACATGTAATAGATTCCCCCTAAAGTGTGAAGTCTATAAAATAAGTTTAAAAGATTGAAGCGCTTTATCATTCCAAGGATTGGATCAGAGATAATGGTTGGAAACTAGGATTAAAATTCAAATGTATATCAATAATCATCATTGAGGTAGGCATTCCCATGCTCAGAGTAAAGCGAACTCAATGAACAAGCATTGAAAACCAAAATCATATAGATAGTAGACATAGTATGGACACAACCATATGCCATAAATGGGTCTACATAATCATGAATATAAAATCCCATCGCAACTTGGATTGATGAAACTAGATCCAAGGCCTTGATCTCCATCTCTCGATCTATAGTACGAATCTAACCATGTGAGCGAGTGTTTCGAAGTCGAACATGGCAGAAACCGCTTGATTACCGGTCAATGATGTGAACCATTAACAAGTGCGAGAAAAACCACTAATAATGGCAATGGTTCTTAAGGTTCTTCTAGTACAATCTATGAAGTGCGAATAAGTGATCTGAAGTCGAACACTCATAGAATTGTTCGATCGAAGGCCAATGATAAGAACCTGTCATCGAAGGCAAGAAACTTGCGATTAAGGCATGAAGGTCTCAAGGTACTAAAGATTTCTAGATCAAGTTCCTAGATAAGGTGCTGAAGTCGATAGGAACTGACTCGTTGTAGGAAAGCCTACGAAATGAAACACAATGTCAAGTTTTAAAAATAGTTTGCAAGGATTGACTCAAGGATGGCTGATGCGATTGAAGGCTAAAAATTTGGAAAGGAACTTGAATTGAGGTTGAACTTCTCTTGAACACATAACGACACGATAATTGACTTGGCAGCATTTGACTTAACGATAATACCTAAAACCATGAATACTTTCAATGAGCTTTGATTAATTGTAAGACAAATGGATTTCTGAACTCGGACATGAATGTGACGGAGTGTCGTGTTCAAGAGAGAAATGATACCTTTAGAAATGAAATGTAAAATAGACACCTTTTTCCAATTCCCCCCCACCATTATTGTCAAGTACCTCTTTATTTCTTATAATCTCGAGGAGGATAGCATATGGTTGCACTGTAAGCTCATCCTTCGGATGAGTCCATCAAAGTATTTTTAAGGAACCCCAAGAAGGAATGGTTCAGTGCCGTTATGATTAATGAGTCCTATACTGTTTAGTTTTTACAAGTCTAGTAAAGGAGTAACTCAATGTCATTTTATTTTAAAGAGTTTGAAAAAGACACAAAAGGAAACTCATTTAGTTCTTTTATCGTAAAATTTTAACAAGCCCAAAGAAAGTAAAGCTCAGTGTTTTTCAGTTTTAGAGAGTCAGAAGAAAAACATATGTAGACTCTATCAGGTTATTTTTCGTAAGTTTTAGTCCCTCAAGTTCGAAAAAAGGATAAAATAATACAAGAGAGAACTCTATTGACCATGTTCAATCAATGTATAACTATTTCGTAAATATTCATAACTTAGTTCGTAAAAGGGGTAAACTTATACTAAGTGGACGGTTGTTCATTTACTTTTACGAGTTCAAACAAACAAGTACTTGGAAATCTTTTAATTTTAAAAGAGTCTGAAAAGGGCTTAAAAGAGGACTCTATGATTATCGCTTTTCATAATCTTTTAAGAGCATGAAAAGTGATAAGACTCAAAATGGTTTATCCTCGCTTTGTAACCTATCCTGCACATTTAAACTCAACAAATTATTATAAATGCTAAAAAATATAAAATTTCCCTCCTAAAAGGTTTTAAATATAAAAATAATATTTATTTTTAGCTTAAAAACCTTATAAAAGTGGAAAAAGTAAATTATTTTTCACCATTTGCATTTTTACCATTTGAGAGCAAAGAGAGGAGTTTTTTACCACCAGCCTTCCATGACTGATTCCGAGCTAACCGATGGATGAATTGCAAACTGCTTCTTCCAAGTAGAAGATCTCTCCTTAAATTAGCTTTTTATTTGTTCAAATTTCCATTTTAAGCTTTCAATTAATTTTTTGGGGCCAGGATTTGTCAAAAAATGTGCCCTCAGCCTTGCGTTGATTTCCTTTAGTCGGGCCCATGCAGTCGGGTAAAATTTTCCACATGGAAAATTGAGGCCTGCACAGATATTTTCGAGAAAAATCCGTGCAAGCAATGCCCTGTTTGTAAAACAACAACATCGTAGGCGGCGAAGACTTATTTTTTGAAACATTTGGCCCCCAAAAAAATGAGATCTTCCTAAAAAATGATTCCAATCTTTTTAAAATTGGCATTTCATGTTAATTGATTGTTCAAAATGGAGTGGAGGGAAAGAGAGAACAAAGCCAATGATTTGGCAGCTTTGGTAGATCCAACTACCATGTAGGCTCTAAAAACTTGTGACCTCCTGAAATAATGGATCATTCCTTGGATGAAAGCTCAAGTAGATCTGATGACATGGCTGGTAAGAACCTTGAATGTCCAGGAACAATATTTCGTGATTGGAGATCATCATGTTACCATTGACGTCGATGAGGTTGATTTCTTGATTGGACTTTCTCGTCGGGGAGCCGATATTTCATTGTTTGGAAAGAGGACAGGAGGAGATACTACAGATAGGTATTTACAACACTTTTGTAGAGGTGCACCACCTAAGGATGGTAGAATTGATAATCAAACCATCAAGCTCTTTCCCCTGAGGACCATTACTTTCATTGTTAGCAAGCTGCGTAGCAGCGCTTCCCTTCATTTAGCTACACAGGCCCATATGCAGATTACCGTGGAATGTTGGGAATCCAAGTGTTCAATTGGTGTGAGGCAGTGGTTATAAACATGAAGGGACAATTGACTAGATGCAAGAATGGGAAACTGAAGAACTTCGGTTATGGTGCCATTCTTATTGCTTTTTCCCTAAAGATGATTCCTCTTCTCTGACCATAATAGATTATAGCAGATGAGGGGAACCTAGGGATCCACACATGATGAGGTGGGTTGCATTGATGGCACGTAATGGAGGCGATGGACTAGTAGTGAGACATACTATTGAGTTTTTTGACTGGTTAGGGCAACAGATCATTTTGATCGAGGACTTTCCATATGCTAGGATTGATTACAGAGGTGGTCCTGATATCCCACTTCCGGCTGGAGCTCAGTGGGTGACCTAGGTAAGAGTTTCTCATTTTGATATGTTTTCAATTTTTTAAAATTTAATGTGTTTTTGTCTTCAAAGGCTAATTATCTGAAATGCATGTGCAGATGTGGGCCCAAACAGACCATCAAGGTTGAGGCGATTTGACAGATGAGGCAAGAAGCCTATAGTGGTTGCAAAAACTAATCTAGAGGCAGTAGAGATTTTGACAGAGCTGGAACACAACCTAGAGAGGTTGACTTTGGACAACCTAGAGATTGGGATAGATGACATTCCTCTCCAATATGGGAGACATGCAGTTGGGGTTCCAAGGCTACTTAGAAATTTATTGCATCAAGTGGCTCGTGCTGGTTTTTGTTATCATGAGCATCATCATGCTTAACTGTTCTAGTTTCTAGGACCAAATTTTGATTTTTGGTGCCAAAATATTCAGAAAATAAAGGCCACGAGGCCTTATGTCCTTGGATGACACATTTTGTAGACATACGGCTATGTAAACTCTAGTTTAATGAAAAGATACTACTTTTTCCTACAAAGTATCTTAATCAATATGAATGAATATTGTTTTAATTTACACATGTCACAAATGTCTATTCAACACATGATTACCCAATGCATCTTTCAATCTGTTTAAATATATTAGAATGTGTTGATATTTGATATCATCAAATTTCCTTTCAAAATATGGACTCATAAAAACATTCTTAACATTGTTGGACTTCTTACTGCATAAACATTGTTTAAATGTAATACCATGAGCTATGAATCTAACCTAACGATTAAATGCTGAATACCAAATGTGATGGCATCATATAATAGCTCAATGACTGCGCTATATTTTTCTATGTTATTCATTGTTTGACCGAGGCATATGCCATGAATAGAGACAATCTCATCACTAGGTGAATAGATAACCCATTTCGCGGGAGATAAATTCCGAGTGCTATGAATAGCACCATCAACAAAGACAATGTAAGTCTGAGGGAATGTCGACATCTGCAAATGAAGTGAAAAACAAGATAAGCAGGAGAAGTAGTAGAAAAATGTGAAAAACATTAACTATCACACATACCTAAAAAAACACTCAATAATGTACAAATCTCCACTAAACTTTTATGCATAATATTTCCTTAGGTAAAGACTATTTATGGGCTTTCTTAAAGGAATACCATCGTAATCAACCAGCTCATAGGCTCCTTTAGCAAATCTTGGAACTATTTCCATGATCTATTTCCTTTATCTTATTCCAATTTCAACATACTTTTGTTTCTTTTCCTGTCCTTTTAGCTTGATCTTGATTAAGAGAAGGACTAATCCTTCCTTCAATTAAGGTATGCCTAGGATTAGATTCATCTTAGATTATACTTTGCACGTAGTTCTACTTTCTGCATCCTATAATTCCCCTCATACAGGGGAAATATTTAGAGTGGTTTTGCTGGGCCATAAAGTCAGCTTAAGTATCACTTTCTTGCCTAATCAACAAAAAGGTTGATCTGATGTATCTTCTCTATTGGTAGGTGAAAGTCATACTTTAAGCTAGTAGAGATAGAGAGAGGGTAATTGGACCCAATTGAACCAGTTAGAACCACCATTTCAACGGAAAAGGAATTGTTTTAAGTTCCCGATCGAGTGGTCTCCCATAAAATGTTGAAAGGTCATTTTTTTTCTAATCAACAAAACCATAGAAAAGTATGACCAAAAACCCAATGAGAAACCCTAGTCTTGCTTCCTTGATTTGCTTCTTGGTTCACAAGTTGTGAACCTTTTATTTTCTTATTTTAGATCAAACTCCTTGTATTCCTTGCCTTAGCTTAGTTAGATGCTCAAATAAGGATGAATGTGGCCATATTTATACTAGTTTTCATGTTTGAATAGACATATCATTTGGAGAGGGGCTGACTTCTTTTCATATAAGCTCATGTAGGCCGACTTGAAGAGACACAAGAATATGGGTTTCCCAACTTGTAAATTCAATATCTCATTAATGAGTAGGAGTTAGAAGGTTAGTAGATTCTTGATGGAAAGGGCTTCAAGTCCTCTACACTCTTATGTGATTTACTTCTTGATAACGTGTTCCCTCTGACATCAATAACAAAAATTCATCCAACAAGGATATGCTTGAGAAAAATGGAAATGAAGATGGAGATGACCTTGTAAATAGAGTTTCTTAAGGAGATCAGATGAAATAAGTAAAGGAAGTATGGGAGTTTGATTTGGATATGAGGGAAATGAAATTGGAGTTGAACGGGGCAAAGGATTTGACTTGAAGTTCAAGAGTATTCAATAACAAAGAGAATAACATTAAGAATAAAATCAAAGCATTCAAGATAAAATTCTATAGAAAAGCCATCCGGTCTAGGGATTTTTCTTTTTTGAAATATGTGAAGGAAATTGGAGAGTTCTTCTTTTGAAACCTCTTCTACTAGGGAAGAGTTCCTTTCTTGATTAATGAAACTAGGGAAAATACTAGCTACCTTTAGGACTTTCTAGATGGAGGCTCTTAGGGGAGAGGAAAAAATGTCTTTGAAGCATTTGAATCCCTCCTCTAATATATCTTTGAAGGAGGTTTTATAGGAGCCAATTGATTTCTTTATATCTGAAATTGTGTTGTGATATTTCCTTTGTTTCACAATTTTGTGAAAATATTTTGTGTTTTCATCTCCCTCTTGAAGCTAGATGGTTCTACTTTTCATCTTACATTCCTTATTCTTGTCATAAAGTAATTTATTTTCTTGTTCTCTAGTTCCTTTATCTCGATTTCTTGATCCATTAAGGTTGTCTCTATGGAGTTTTTCTCATAAAAAAGATTCAGTTGAGCCTCAACATTAGAAAAAGATTTATTCTCTTCTTAGCCAAATTAATGTTGAGATATTTTGTTTTTCTAATATTTCAGTGAAATTGAATTAGGGGTGGGGGGGCGGACTTAGTGGAGGAGGAAAAGGGGGTACAATTATATTTTATATCGTCGATAAGTGTCCACCCCCCAGCAAGGGAGATTTGTCTGAAACGAATGCCAGAGTCCAACAAATCCTTCAAGATAATGAAGAAAATGAGTCTAATTGCAATATGCTACGAACTTGATCTATTGTTCGACCAAGTTGGTTGAATCTTCATAGGTAAAATATTTTGGAGTCTTAGGTCCTGAATTAGATTAGAGAAATTTTTTTAAGGGGATCGATTGTAGAAGAGGGTTCCCAAATTTTGGTTGCTCCTAGAGAGAAATTTAGATCCCCTCTTAAAACAACCCTTTCGAAGTCCATTAAGGGAAGGTTTGCAAAGTTTGACCAGTTTTCTTATTATTATACAAAGGACCCATTAATATTGATGTAGAGGAGGGATTTTTCCAGTTCCCTAGAAAACATGTCGGTGTCCAACCCAAATTTGATGGACTAGGTTGAGGATAGACAAATCCATCTAGTGTCACAACAAAAAACAATGTCCCCTAACCTCCTAGACACATCTAAAGCGAGAAAATCTTAGGAGGAGAGAATCAATTTGAGGGTAAAAATTTCTTTTTGTCCATCCACCATAGTCTCTTGCAAGAAAAGAATTTGAGGAGAATGAAGGCTCATCGGCGACTGCTTAGCCAATTTTTTGGAAGGGTTGGGTAGAACCCTAGAATTTAAAGAGAGAAATTTCATTTAGGAATCTGGAAAGGCCAGATTCTCTAAGAGACCATATGGTAGATTTTTATTTCCCTAATTGAATTTCAGTGTGTGGTAGGTTCCTAGAAATTGAGAGTGAGGATTTTTAACCTCTATTAGAGGGTTTTTGTATGACCCTTGGTGAGGAACCCAAGCCTCCACATGGCTCAAGAAGAAAATATTTTGAGGATTATGAGGACAGGTAAGAAGGGAGAAGAGCTGAGGATATTAAATTATACCTAAGGGAGTGAATGGAGGGAACAAGGGGGGAAGAAATGAGGTAAAGGACAGTGGTAGAGGAAATAGGGTTTGAGGAGGAGAGAGAGTGTGGGGGAGAAATAAGAGGGGAGAAGAGGGCAGAGAATATGGTGCACTAGGTTTTGGAGATTCATTAGAGAAATTGTCAAAAAGGGAGAGGGAGAGGAAAACACAAAAGATGTCAGATTTGATAAAAGATCAAAATTAGAAGGAGGAGGAACCATCGAAACTAGAATTGTACTTTGGAGGGTTGGCCCTCCACAAGGGAAGATCCATGTGTTCTATATTCCACACCAATAGATGGAGTGGCGACCAGGTCATGGGAGGACTCTAGCTGGGACGAATCATTTACAACCCTAGTTGCAGGAGATCACTTTTCATGAGAATGGGTGAAAAGGCCTTCATTTGGTGATTTAGGAGGGGGGACCACATATAATGCATCCTTCCTTATCCATCTCCTTGAGGAATTTCTTATAGCACAATATTTACTGAGATGTCCATAGGCGGGACTACGAGCGCACCTATATTGAACCCCTTCATACTCTAGGCTCTATTGATGCTTTAGGGTTCCTGAGCTGATGGAAATAGAATCATGGAGCAATTTGGAGATATTCAAACCCATCAATATGATTTCCATGCCCATATAACCAGTGTTGTGAAAAGAGTAATCAACTTCATAGAAAGAAACCAAGATTATTACCAATTTCTTTGAAGATATATACTGTCCAAAATATATGAGGGAGGCTAGGGAGCTGAATCTAGATGGTCATTATAGCTTGTTTCTTAGATTTTGCATCAAAATATACTATCTAGGGTTTTAGGTAAAGTGTTTGAGAACCTTAAAAACATCTATTGTCTAAGAGATTTTGGGCATCCTTTTCTTCGTTCGTCAACTACCCATCCAACCTTTTGCTAAAACTAAACATTTTGGAGTGCCATATATGAGTTGCAAACAATATTTTTTTTATTTTATCCATCATTGTAGAACAACCATGGACATTCTTCTATTAGCAAAATAATGGATGACCACTTCTTTCACATCCTAAGGATCTTGTTTAATAGAGTGCCCTAACCTGATATCAGGGAGGGATTCTCAACCTTTTGTTTTATGCATTTTCCCTTATGCTTCATTTGGTTATCGACAAGTGGAGGTGAGGAAAATGGGGGCCTAGTGTTTTGACCGCCTTTTCTTGGCATATCCAGAGTGAGAAAATTGCAAAGGAAATTAGGAGACAGGTTGGAGTGTTGTCGGCAAAAAATCACATATGATGAGGAAGAGTTGCAAAGGGAGTTCCAGGGAGAATGGACATAGGAATATAGTGGTGAGCAAGGAGAGATGGATACCACATGTTGATAGTTGCAGCTAGGGAGTAAGAGTGACTTGTGGATTTGCAAACTAGAGGAGAGAGTGAATTTTGAGGAGGCCTTGAAATAATCGTACGGGGTGGGGTGGTAGATAAGGATTGTACCTCCTGCCTCACCCCTTGATCATTCCCCACAAAATCCAACTATTGAAACTGATATGAAAACTAGGGAATAAATGCAAGGTAGGTGTTGGGTCACCAAATTGTCACATTTTTCACCATTCTAAACAACCATTTCTAGTCATTTTATTGCACTTCTTTGCCCATGTATTACCCATTTTGTTGCTTTTCCTTCATGAATGTGCGACAATAAGATTACAAATGTTAAAGTAGTTAATTATCATTATTTTCCTTTATTTTTGATGAATTAGTAAGTATTACTGTTGGTTTTACTAATGATTATTTTCCTAGCTCTATCCCTGTAGCTTTTATGTAGTAACTGTAACATTCTCCAAGGTTGGCATACTTACGCAGGTCCATGAGAAATTCCAAAACATGGTTTTTTTTCCTAGGGACATTGACCTAGATTTATGACACCTAACTCATACCTAGGTCAACTCCATCAAGATCCAACTCATGATCTAAAACTTGGACAACTCTTGTTAGGAAGAATCAAGTAACAAACTTTAGACGTGATTTTTAGAGAAACGAAGAAGAATCTTGAAAATATGTAACATCGGATTTCTAAAACACCCCCAATTAGGTGAAAAATGATGAATGTATCCAAAAAGTTCGTGATTTTATAGATACACGTGGTTATTTCAAAATTATATTTCTTGTTGTAGACGTTGGTAAAACAACAATCCAAACAGTGACCAATTAGCAAATCAAAAAACTCTAGCCTATCCTCAGATGGTTTCATGATAGATCAATCCAATCAAATCACATCTTGAGTTGTTTTCCAACTAAGATCTTCCAAAAACAAGAAAACACAATATCTTGTAAATATGGACATAACTTTGACAACCAAATTTGGGGCAATTAGTTCCAATTCATCCCCTTGTCTCCTTGTATAAAATGTATGGATTGAGGGTAGGTTAGGGACGACAACATCATTATTTTCAGACTGTGCATCTTTATATTTTATTTTCAGATATAATGAAATCTTTTGTCTATTTGTGGTTCATTGTGATCTATTGTGCTAGTTTGCATGCTGTGATTTTACTAGCTCCCAGCTGAGTAAGGGAACTCCTCTTTAGTAGGGATCACTGTGTCTATAGAGGTAGCATAGTTATTTTAATTAACTCACTTGTAGGTTGTGGTATTTAAATTCTTGTGATTTACTGCTATTACATATTTCTTGCTTGATATGATTCTTTTATTGACTGGTTGAGTTAGCTTTCAGAATAGTTGTATATAGGTCACTTGTGTGCCATCATAGCTATTACTGGATTGATCCTTACTAATTGTGTGTGAAAACCCTTTTTGCTACCTAGTTTGTAAATGTCACTATGAATTGTAATTCATGTAAATATTGTGGAAATGTAAACACAATTATTGAGTTGGAGGAGTGGAAACATATTTAGAGGTGTGACGAGGAGGAGTTTGTTGTGAACCCAATCCACTGTATATGTTTTACTACTTATCTCCCTGATGAATTAATGGTATCGCTGGTGGAAGCATTAAAGAAATGTATGGGCAACCTATAATAAAGGACAAATGTCCATACAGTCCATGTCCTTGGGGTACGTGCTGTGGAAGTCAATGTGCAAGGTGCATGTGGGAGGAAAAAGGAAGGAGATCATACAAAAGTCGACGGTATGTGAAGAAATACATATAGTGGTGGTGAGTGGAAGATATAGAGAGTGGACACACTTGGAAGCATAGGTAGACGTTGCGATATTAGAGTGAGAGTATTTGTTGATAAAAAGGACAAGAAGAACCATGTATGAGCATGCTTGGAAGCATGTTGAGGAGCGTGGTGTAAAGAGACAACTATTATGTTGAGAAGGTGGAGTTATGGTGGAATCTGAGTTCTTGCTTATCAAGCAGAGATGCTATGTACTCTGGGACTTCTTATGGTGTTTAATAGGTGGAGACATGGAGTGTTCTAGATTCCTATGGGGCAACAGGTGGAAACATTATGGACTCCTTTGGAGTGAATTAGGTAGAGACATGATGATATATTGATCCCTGTAGTGTTTAATTGGTGGAGACACGACGTGTTCTAGATCCTTGTAGTGTTTTATAGGTGGAACACTATGTGCTCTGGATGTTTGATTTGTTTAGAAGGTGGAGACACTATGTGCTTTTAATACCTATATGATCTATTGACTTGTATTGGTGTAAATTCCCTTGAGCACTTAACTCCTCAGCCTTTGAATCTGGCTCGATGGTGGTCAATTGCAAGAAACATAGTTTCTAATCAAATGAGAATTATTTCTTCAAAATGAGAACTCTAGCCAGAAGACTTCCAAAAAACACAAAAAAACATCAACAATTTTTTTTGGGGTAAATTTTCAATATTTTTTAAAAATGAGAGTAAAAACCAATTTTTCGTGTGTGCAAAAAAAATGAAAAAACACATGCAACTTGATGATGCATCACCATTTTTTTCCATCGTAAATTTTCTATCTTTAAAAAAAGTAACAAATAACCAATGAAAATTTAAAACAAAAATAAATATTAAAAAAGGACCCAAAAGAATTAACAATATATATATATATATATATATATATATATAATATTATATATAATATATATATATATATATATATTATATATATAATATATAATATATATATATTATATATATATATATATATAATTATATATATATTATATATATATATATTAAAAAAAACATTAAAAGAACGTACAAAAAAAGTTAGAAAAAAAACATTAAAAAAAATAAAAGCTTTAAAAAAATTATAAAATAAAATAATTAAAATAATAACAAAAACAAAAAAAAACATTTAAAAAAGAAATGTACCATTAAAAAAACATAAAAAAGGCAAAAATAATAAAATTAAAAAAATGTCCCTTAGCTTGACCCTTTCGGCGTCTTGGGAGTGGTCAGTTGATTCCCAGAATCAGCCTGCCTGCCACCCCTAGGGTGCCCAAGGGGCTTGGGCCAGGGGAGGGAGCAATTTTACGAGGTTTCTTTTGATATTGGCTCGGGTCCTTGGGTGCCCAAAGGGCTTGCACCAGGGGTGGGAGCATCCCTGCATGACAGCTCCCACCCTCCTTGGCTTGATCCATTAGGGCACCCTTATTGTGGCGGCCTAATTCTCGAGACTACTCTTGCCCTTGGTCCAACCCCTTGGACGCGCTGGGGGTGGTGGTCCAATTCCCAAAATTGACTTGCGACCCCTAGGGTGCCTAAGGGGCCGGGCCAAGGCACATTTAATTTGTTTTTTTTTTGCGTTTTTTAAATACTTATTAATTTTTTAAATTTATATGTTTTTAATGTTTTTTTTTTTAAATGGGAGATATTTTTTTTTATTTTTTATTTTTTTGCATTTTTATTTATTATTTATTTAATTTTTTAATTGTCTTTTTTTAATTTAATTTAATTTAATTTATTAATATTATTTATAATGTGTTTTAATTGGGACTCTATTTTCTTTGTATTTTTTATTTTTTAATGTTCTTTTGTGTGTTTTCTTTATTTTTATTTTTTTTGTTGACTAGCAGATCGACAAACGGCGGTGGTATCATACTCACATTACATGGGGTTGAATCCCACCGGCTGCCACTGTAATCGCTAGGAGGAACTACACAACCCGCAAGCACGGCCCTCGGGTAAGACGAGACTTGAACTCGTGACCTGCACAACGACACGAATGACTTAGCAGACCGTCCGCTGGCCACAAGGCCAAACCCCTGTGGGCTAATTTTCTTTATATATATATATATTATACTATGGTTCACGGACACCTTGGTCAACGAGTGGCGCTACGTCTACGGAAGAATTTGGGCTGATCGACCCCAAAGGGAATCTAACCCTGCGGCCCACTAGCTAGGCCTAACCCCAAGGGCTTCGTGGAGAATGGACCCTGTGACTTCCCGATCGGTGAGGCACTGATTTTGACCAACTGAGCTAACCCTTGGGGCTTTTATTTTATTTTATATTATATGGTATTGTTGATTAAATTTATTTATGCTTGCAGATCAATTTTAATTTTGAGAACCATTCATTAGTTATACTTATAATGTTTTGAATTTGAGATTTTATGACAAGAATACATATTCAATTATTGTTGTTGTATGTTTAATATTTGTATTTTTGATTTTTGCTTTAATTTTTATGTGAATCATTATTTTTTGAAAAAAAATGTGAATATTATTTTTTTTGACATCAAATTAATAAAAAAATGCTATTTAAATTTTTTTTTGTTAATTTTTTATCGTAAAAATAATTTATTTTACATGTCATTTTTAGCAAAAAAAATGTCTCAAAATGTGTATTTTTTATTATTATATCTAATTCAAAATGTGTATTTTTATGTTAAATGTTTAAAATTGTTGTTTTTCTAGTGACAATTATTTGATGTACATTGAAATATTAATTAACGATACATAAATATACAAAAAATCGTAACTTTAAAATATTGACCTTTTTTTGACTACGCAAAAAAATGAAGAATTCATTACAAAAAAATTGAAAAGAAAAACAAAAGAACAAAAACCTGAAAAACACTTGAGAAAAAATATCTCAGGGAAGAAGAAGAAGACAACTACTACAAAAAATTTTAAATTGTTAAAAGGGGTTCATGTCGCATTAACGCTTTTGAAATCAACATGAAAATCACTAACATTTAAAAAAAATGTTCATACTTGATACATAAAAAATTTAAAATGTCAAAAATATGCTAAAAAAGAGATGTATTGTAAATCAACATTTTCAAAATTGAATGATTTTTTGCTACCTCTAAAAAGTGAAAACTCGATACAATTCTCTTTTGATTGGAAACTTTGTTAAGAAATATTGTAGTGTAGTTGGCCTATTGTTGGGTGGAGAGTGGAAGTCCCTCCCTTAGTTACCAATAATTTAAGTTAATTAAATAAGTATATTCACCTGTATACATGTTGCAGTATTAATGGTGAATGATGTTGATTTGTGTTATGACAATGAATGTATCAGTATTGTAAATGGAGGAATGCAGTGTTCCTAGTTGTCTATAATGAAATATTGATATGAGTTTTCTCATGGTTTTGAAGGGATTGTAGAGCCTATGTTTGGTGAGATGTTCCTGAACTGCAGAGTTGTTTGCATGATCTTGTATGGATGCTTAATATGTTAAACTAACTGTTATAGTGTGTGTGGATTCCATTTTTTGATGTGCTATGTATATCATGGATTTATGTGCTTAAAGGTTGTTGAATATATTTCCTAGTAAATGATTGTGAATGATATAATGTATGATATACTAGTAGATCTGGTATTACTGTGTGGGAATCCATTCTGTGGTTTAGTCTAGTCTTGTTGTATTAGAATTTATAAGGCATTGTTAGCTATGGTTTAGCTGGTTTTGATGTCTGATGGTAGGCATGTTGATAAATATATTTATGGTGTTATGGTAATGTATAACATTAGGAGTTTGGCATTGGAATGTGGGTTTCATTCCTATGGATATTAATTTTCTGAGCAGCACTAGGCTTCAAGGAAAGCATGTGTAAAATTATCTAAAATCCTCAAAGTTTCTAATTCTGAGTATTACAGTGATACATGCTTATATCTAGGGTTGGATAAGTTATTGGTGAGATTATGTATTAGGGTTAGTTGTGCTTTAATGCCAACGGGTGCATCCGAGAGTCTGGACATTTGGCTGGCTCACACTTGTGCATTTGTTGTGAAAGTACTAGATCGAAAGGACCCAAATAACTTGTGAGGAAAGCAAGTGAAATGGTTATATTTGGGGTGGGGTTGTTTAGTGAATGTTTGGCACGAGGTTGGTTCACGCCACAAAGTGGTGGTGTATCTAGGGATCCAAAACATCCAGGGTTGAGGGAAAGGTACAAGGGCATGTAGCTCCGGATGTGGGCTAGGGCTAGATTTTGTGAATCTTGCAAGGGATCCAATATGGGGTCCAACACTCTAAAATAATGCACGTGAGCTAGATATGTTGGTCAGTGGAAGTATCCACACATCTAGGAAAAAAGGCTTAGAGCGAGTTTTGGAAATCCCAGATGGTGGGACATGACCAAATGCATTGTGAGGTAGTTCATGGATATGGGGAATTTTCCATAGTGCAAATTCTATGCACAATTAGATATCCCTAAACACTGGATACAAAGGAATTCATCACAATGCAAAAAGAAGTAGGGATGGCGGGAGCCACGAGTATGTCTGAGGTGGAAAGTACCATTGGAAAGATCGCATGGACGCCACATAGGAGTCGTGGATGACGTGGAAGGGCCACGTGGATTCCACATGGAAACATCTTACTAATGTAGATAGAGTTAATTGGTTAATCATTAGAAGGGTCTAACTTTCAATCTAGGAGTCAGATTGAGATAAAATTTATGTCGCTAGAAACCTCTTGATGAGATGAATGTGATGATGTTTTCCAAATTTTATTCCACAATCTTTGGAGAAGTAGGAATTTTGTAATCCCATCTCCATAATGAGACCATGGAGGTTGGATTAGTCGAAAGTAACACCTCCCACAACTTGGGAAGTCCAAGGGGGTGGGAGGGAGTGTTACACAGTGGTATAAGAGCTCCCAAGTTCATAACTTGGATTGAATGGGCCTAGGAGAAAAATTTGATCCCCATTGTAGTATGGAATACCACATTCTATTTTATTTAGAAGGGTGATTGTTTGCTGTGTAAAATGTCTTGGTTGCAGATTATGTGTTATATGCCTACATGTGATGATATCAATTTTTTTACGTGATAGATGATTGGAAGGATATATTATTGATTTGTTATTTGTTTTTTAACGTACATGCTAACTTGAAAATTTGTGTTTCAGATAGCCTCACATCAACATGCTTCTTGAAAATGAGACAAGGGGATGGGTAAATGTATTGTTTGTATTTTTGGTTTGGCTAATAGTTATATATGAGTAATAACACATAAGAAGATACCAAAGAACCTTGAGAAGGTAAATAGATGAGCAAAAAAATGGTGCAATACAACACTGATAGATCCGAACATGGTTATGAAGAAGAGTTAGTTGGAAAGAAGAGAGATGAAGGCTCCCCTAACTAGATGTACAATATCAGAAGTTTAAGAGTTGTGATGAGAAGTTATAAGGCTAATAATGATAAAATTGTTAGAGCTCAAGAAAAAGAGGCAGAAGTAAATGCAGTCAAATTGCAGAGTCTATCAGACTTGTAAAGATAGAAGCAACATGAGCTAGATGTGAGTTACTTAGGAAAGTATGAATACAAGAAAAAATCATAAGGACTTTGGAAGCATGAATTGAGGACTGAAGGTGCAAAATGCAATAGATATAAGAAAATACATAGGTAGACAAGTGAATATATAGTGAGAGATGGAACTCCATTAAGTACTCCATAAAGGAGGACAAACAATCAGAAGTAATTGTCTAGTGCTGAAACTAAGAAACATTATTAACATAAAAGAAAAGATAAATAATTGATGCTAGACGAATTGAAGAAGGAAAAACCTCCTACATTTGATGGAGAGGTGAAGAAGGCGAGGAAGCAAAGACAAAGCGATTAAGAATGAAGAAATATTTCAGGGTGCATGACTACTTTGACAATATGAAGGTTAGAGTCACCATTTCCAAATTGAAGGGTAAAGCTAATGTCTAGTGGGAAGACCTTAGGACTGTCAAGGACTATAGAGAGAAGGAATTGCCTTGGAGGAGATTTGAGAGATATTTCTAGGAGAGGCACCTATTTGAGAAGTATTATGACAACATGGCCAAGGAATTTTATGAGCATAAATTAGGGAAACTAACAAATAATGAATACACTAGCAGGTTTTTGGATCTTTTTGAGGTATGTGCCTCACATCAAGGATGATAAGGTAAAGATCCAAAGATATCTCAGTGGGTTTCCACAAGTATTCAGGGAAAAAATAGAATTTGATGAGCCAAAAACATTGGAGGACACCATTTGAAAAGTGAGGTACTACTATGAGAAATCCAAACATAGGATTAAGTTACAGATGGATTGGAAAGCAAAAGGCAAGTCCAAATTTAGAGGAAAAGGGTAAAGAGTTGTAGGACATCAATCAAGAGGAAGGAATGTGAAGTTTACCACTCATGTCAAGGGAAAGTCTTAGTAGAAGTCTAATATTGTTGGCAGAGGCTGGTTCTCTAGGCGTATTGGAGAGGAAGTCAAGAGATTCAAAAGAAACCTATAAAATGTTGGAATTGTAGAGAAAACTGTAGGCATAAATATTGCCCATATCAATAATGGAGTAGCCCAAGGCTATACTGTTTAGAAATCTAAAGGGAAATGATTAAAGTGATTTCTCTTTCTTTGATAACTAGTTATGATGTCTTTTTACTTACCTTATTAGTTTCACTTATTATTGTTATGTTTGTGTATCATGAAACAAATACCAAAACCAAGAAGAACAAGAACACATAATATAGGCTGCAAGCCAGGGCTAAAACCTCTCCACTTGAGAGGAAAACCCCGAAATCTATTCTCTTCCTTATAGATTCTTCAATTAACAAATTCCAAGACATTTAGACCAATACAAATATCCTCCAAGACCAAGTACACCATTTCCAGATGATATGTTTTCCTTGTCCAAGTCAAACATAGTTAAATATCTTCTAGTAGCACAACTTCGACCTCCAGCTCCAGAAGTTCAACCTCCACTGTAGACCTAAATTTTTTGGCCCATTTACAGTTGTTGCTGCCACACATGTGAGCCTCTTTTATCCTTTCAAGACTTCCTTAGACCTTCGCTTGGCTTTCTCTGACTTCTGGAGCTTGAGGATGGCTTCTTGTGACCTTTGCTTGAACTTCTTGCCTTGTCTTATTTAAGATCGAACTCGTAGAGGAAAAACCCTAGACATGTTGCAGAAACCGTAGCCTTCCTACGCACATGTGAGAGAAAAATAACCCAAAAACAAGTCTTCTTCATCCTCTTCCTTCTTCACTACCCCCTTCTTCTTCTTCCTTTGCTTGAATGAGTTAGAGATTGTTAAACACACATGGACAGCAAGAGAGATATGAAAGATAAAACATGCAATACAATTTTTATTGACAAATGATATACATTTATAGTACATTATGTGACTGTTGGGATTCACATCCCAAGGTCTCTTGGACTACTTAGTCTATTCAGCTTCCACACTAACCCATTTAGGATTAGGTGTCCAACATTCCCCCCCCTAATCTGAAGGGTTATGTATGAGTCCAAGAAGAGAGCTGTAATACAAAATGTGCAAATATGCATGGTAGCACTAGGCTGAATGTGCTCTCTGAAATGTTGGTATAAAGGGCAGTGGTTTAAGGATGACCACCAACACTTGAACGCTTAGTGCAGTTCCTGGAACTCTTCCAAAACTGGCAAGAAGCTGAAGTCTTCTGCTAGAGGAAGTGATCCTATTGTTTTAAAGAGGGAAACCTTCAACCATAAAAGGAAGGCCTCACCCCGCATAAAAGGTAAAACTTCAACCTGAAAAGGGAAGTCTCAACCTGTGATGGTTTAAGGATGACCAACAACTCTGGAATGCTTATGCAATCCCTGGAACTCTTCCAAAACTGGCAAGAAGTTGTAAGTCTTCTGCTAGAGGAAGTGTTCTCAATTTTGTTCCTGGAATTCTTCCAAAACTGGCAAGAACCTGAAGTCTTCTGCTAGAGGAAGTGTCCCATATTGCCAACTGAAGGCATGTTCACGGGCATCTTTGTCTCTGGCTACAACTCTGAAACTAGTGTGGCAGGTTGTGGCTTAGGCTCGCTTGATGTGGCTTTGATGCTTGTAGATGACCATCATTTCCCCCCCTGTCAGATACAAGGTGAGAGGATGGAGAAAACTCAACTGCAAGACTGTTCAATATTCTGGAACAAGTTCTGACATGTGTTTGGAATATCTTCTTGGATGTTGATGTCCATTGCCAAGAAGCGATCCATCCAAGATGAATCTTTGTTCTTGCAAGACGTTTGTTTCTGAAGCATCTATGTTAAGAATGAATGGTTTTATGACAGTGCTTACATGGATGAAGATCAAAACAATGATATTTCAAATGGCCAACTCGGTCATAGTGTTGGCATTTCACGATCTGTTGTTGTTGTTGCTGTGGAAGAGGAATAGAATCTGGAACAGCTGACGCTGAACTATCATGAAGAGTAGGTGAACTGTCATGAATGAATCTAGCACTCTGAAACTGAATGGGTTTTGAGTAGTCTGGGATATGAAAGGACAAGTCCTTGTCATAACCAAGACCAGTTCTGTGCTTGTTGTGGACAAGTTGTTCCCAAGGTCTAATGATGGGCTTGGGAAGTGCAGACTGAGTTTCTGCATCCGCATGTACAACTGCTGCTTTATTTGAATGAACTGTAACATTATTGACTTGCTGTTTATGGGAGTCTGTTTCAATCTTC